>CAKNYM010045514.1:75965-86067 GCA_932195095.1 Andricus curvator | reverse complement strand
AGGAGATGTAGAAAGTGGAAAGTTGTGGAAAGTGTCAGAGAGGAGAGGAAATGGAGAAGAAGTAGGTCAGCGGAGTGGAGGAGATGTGGAAAGTGGAAATTTGTGGAAAGTTTCATAGAGGAGAGGAAAAGTAGGAGACGTAGGAGAAGTAGGGTAGGGATGTGGGGGAGATGTAGAAACTGGAAAGTTGTGGAAAGCGTCAGAAAGGAGAGGCAAAGTAGGATGAGTAGGGTAGGGGAGTGGAGATGTAGAAGATGAGTGAGAAAGGGAAGTAGATAATAGTAAGATAAGTGAGGGCAAAAGAAGATGGGAGTATTGGACTACAATGGTGAAGTATTATGAGACTAAATTGGAGGGAGAGTGCGGGACGGACAGATGGTGGAGTAAAAATGTGGGAGAGGATGCATCAGGGGTTGATAAGCGATCTGAGGGGAGTGCACCTTGGTATGAAAGTGATGGTAGGGGAGTCAGAGCGGGCAAGGGAGAGTGAGTGTATGGGAATTGGTAGATTTGTGGGAAGTTGCAGAGACGGGAGGGGTATTTGGGGCAGTAGCGTAGGGGAGCTGAGGAGAAGTAGGAGAGTTGAGGAGAAGTAGGAGAGTTGAGGAGAAGTAGCAGAGTTGAGGAGAAGTAGGAGATGACTGGGTAATGGAAATAGAGGAGAGGAAGATGAGCGAGAGGAGAGGGAAGAGGGAGTAATTTAAGAGAATAATAGGAGAGTATGTGTGGAGATTGGAGAGGAAGTCGGGAAGGTACTGATTTGGGAAAAGAAATGTGGAGGGGAATGGAGGGAGGGAACGATTTAATTTTCTTATTAGAAGAAAGCATATTTCATATCAGTGGTGTTTTAATACCTTGTTCGAATTTCATGAAAGCCAAGGTGTAATGAGTAAATTTATGTCCTTTTCGTGCAACGATATCTTTTACTCTCATCAAGGACGTCCTTTGCTAAGATCGTCTAGATCCTAGATTCTAGGGTCCTTTACGAAGGTTCAATAAAAACAGTAGTGGTTCTACCCATGGGAAATATGTACCAGTTGCAGCAATTTTCAGTTGAGCTACATAAATTTTCTTGTTATACATTTATTTCGAATTTCAGTTCGACTTTTTCGAATTTTGCAGTAAATAGTTTCAAACTTTTTGGAAATTTTTTTTCTTGTTTTTAGACATTTTTTTTCTTATTTTAAAAATAAAAAGTTTATTATATAGAAATAAACATTAATCGATGATTTGAGATTTTATAATTGTTATGTTTAAATATATTTTATTTAATTGTTTTAATAAATTTGAATAATCTTTAAGTAATTCAAATATTCAAAAGCTGTTTCCTTAGAAATGTTATAATACTAAAAAATATAAATTTCCATAATTAATGGTAATATTATTAATTGGAAAGGTGACCTGGAAAAGGGGAAGAGAGAGTCAAGTCTCTTCTTACGTCTTTTCCAAGCGAAAAATTACTAATAATTGCTATTTTTGGCAACTAGATAACAAATTGTTTAAATCAACTTTGAAAATGTTATTAATTAATTTTTTTTTAGCCAAAATACCAAACTTTTTTACTCCCCGACTGATATTTTACATTTGGAATAGCGAAAAGACTTCATAATTCATTGAAAAAAAATTCGTTAATTTGTTGTTTAAGTTGAAAATGCCAAAAACCCACATTTTTTATATTTATGCTACCTATTTTCTTCTATTTATTAATGTTTCCTCAAAAATACATGCAATTAGTAGATTTATTTTCGATGAATAACAATTTTCATCACATTCTGAATTTTTTCATTGCTTTAATTTTTATAAACAAATTATTTGTCAAAATTGGCGTTCAATGCATTTTCGGTGTTCCAATGTATTATTTATACTGATTTGGTCGTCAAATTATGTAAAATTAATAACCAATGACGATAAAAAAGAACTAAACAATCGCCATTGTTGTAAGCAATTTTTAACAAACAATTTACTTATTTTAAACTTCTGAAAATAGCTCGAAACCAAAAAAATATCAATTTAAACATTTTTATATAATTGAAGAATGATTTTTAATACAAAGAATTTTTGATGACTATTTATTTTTCAAGTCTATTTATTTATTTGTTTTTAAAATCACATTAATATTTTTTTTCGAAGATTCTTCAGAAAATACAAACATTTTTTGGAAGATTTCAGATGTTTAGAATCAAAATTTCAACAACAAATTTATTCTCAACCAAATTGTTTAATTCTCAACTAAAAGCGATCAGTTTTTTACTACTGTATTTGTGAGAAAAAAATATTAAAATTTTATTAAAAACGACGACTTTTCTACAAAACAGTTAAATTTTTCAACCCAAAAATGAAAATTCTCAACCAAAAATTTAGTTTTTTAGTTGAGTATTTGAATTTTCTACCAAGAAGATTAACTTTCTAGCAAAAAAGACTAATTTTCAATTAATGACATGAATTTTAACTAAAAAGGATAAATTATAAACCAAGCATGGAATAGTTACATTTCCGTTTATAGAAATTATTTTTTACTGAAAAAAAAATTTTTTCAACAAAATATTTCAATTTTCAACCGAATAGATGAATTTGCAACTAACAAAATTATTTATTTATTATTAATTTTTAACCAAACAGTTGTATTTTTAACCAGAAAAAAATTTAATTTCCACCTCAAAAGAAATTAATTTTCAAACCAAAAAGAGGAATTTTCAAGCCAGGAGTAGAATTTATATCTATAAAAGAATTTTAATTCAAGAAAGAAAAAAAATTTCTACCAAAAAGATGAATTTTCAACTAGAATGCTGAATCTTCAATAAAAAATGAATTTTTGAAAAATTAGTTTAACTTTAAATCAAGTAATTGAATTTTCAACCAAAATATATGAATTATCAACAAAAAATGTGATAGACAATTGATATTTCAACCAAAAAAGATTTTGAGTTTAAATAAAAAACAGTTTAACTTTTTTTGAAAAAAGGTTATTTAGAACAGAATAATTGAATTCCTAACCAAAACAGATTAATTTTCAAACACAAAGTTGAATTTTTGACCAGAAAAAGATGAAATTTCTACCAAAATAAATGATTTTTTTAAACCAAAAAGAGGAATTTTTAACTCAGGAGTGGAATTTACAACTATAAACCAATTTTATTTCAAGAAAGAAAAAAAATGTCTATCAATTGATATTTTAATCAAACAAGATTTTAACTTTAAATGAAAAACAGTTGTATTTTTCAAAAAGAGGAATTTTTAATAAAATAATTAAATTCGCAACCAAAACAGATTAATTTTTAATCACTTGCATTTTTTAAAAAAGGATTAAATTTCTACCAAAAGAGATGAATTTTCAAACCAAAAATTGAATTATCAACTAAAATGAGGAATCTTTAACAAAAAAATGAATTTCTAACAAATAAGTTCAACTCTTAACCAAGCAGTTGTATTTTCAATTTTAAAGTCGAATTCTCTACCAAAACAGATGAATTTTCAAAAAAAAAAAAAAAAAAAAAAAAAAAATTTTCAACCCAAAAGTTGAATTTTCAACCAGAAAATATTTTTCAACCAAAGAGATTATGTTTCAAATAAAATGATGAATCTTTGACCAAAAAAATGAATGTTCAGCAAAGTAGTTCAAATGTTAACCAAGTAGTTGGATTTTCAACCAAATAAAAAGAAAATTTTATTATTTTCTTGAAAACTTTAAGAATTCTTAAAAATCTTCTGAATTTTTTATTCGAAATCTTCAAACACCGACATTACGTTTTAGCTTTTTTTAAATCTTTTTCAATTTTAAAATGATCATGAAATCAATACAAAACCTCTAAATATCTTTTTAACTTACTTGATTTTTTTCTAAAATTTTGCAATCTTGTATAATTGAAAATTGTTCTTTCAAAATCTTCTACATTCTTTTTCAAAATTTTAGGATATCATTAAATTGTTTGACATCTTCTCAAGATTTAAATTATTTCCAAATCTTTTGCAAATTTTTTAAATATCATTTCAGATAATTCAGTGTCTCTAAAAAAAATGTAAATCCTGCAGAAATAAAAAAAATGGCTTTAAAATTTTTTTAACTTAAAAATAATCCATTAAAATAAAACCGAAATCATTTTAAATTTTCCCAGAAATATTATTGTCGGTACCGAGAATGAAAATACAATTACTGATGATATTTCGAATGAAAAACATTATTTCTGATGAGAAAATTGTGTAACTGACAAAAAAATTATTTTACCAATTTTTTTTTTCTATTTAATTTCATCTTAATATCGTTTCTTGCCAATTCTTGAAAAATTGTTAAATTTTAATAAAGGATGGCTTGCTTTTTGAGAGGAAGCATTCTCTACAACTCTACTGTTTCCAATTTTCAAAGTACATTTTCCCATCGTTGAAATTTTCGAGAAAAATTTTTTTAATTACAAAATTTTTTAAACTAATAACTGTTCTCCATTATTTATTGAAATCCAACCATTTTCAAAAAACTTATAAGAAGTGACAGTAAGAACAAATTCAATTACAAAAACAATGGTTAAAAATAATTATTTTTCGTAAGTCTTGAACTATTTTAGTAAAAAAGAATGTTTTTTCTCTTACAAGAAATGACGGATATTATTTCAATCCTTAAAATTAAAGAAAACTTTTTTTTCAGAGACAGGATCTTTGGCACATTTCTTGAAAACATAGATAATTATTTCCCAACATTACAAAAATTATATTTTTTTGCATTGTTAACACAATAGTTGAATTTTCAACCAAAAAATATAAATTCCCAACAAAAAGTGTCATAGTTTATATTTCAATCAAAAAACATGAAATTTATAAAAAAAAAGTTTTTTTAAACCAAAAAGACGAATTTTCAACAAATGAAGATTTTTCACTGGAGGAAGAAAATTTTATTTAAATTGTTGAACCTTCAAGCCAAAAGACGAATTTTCTCTACAAAAATTGATTTTACAAACAAAAAATTTGACTTCAGCAAAAAATTATTTTCCCACGAAACTGATGCATTTTTACCCAAGAAAAATAAAATTTTAAACCAAGAAAATTATTTTTTTTTTACCAAAAAGGTAGAATTTTCAACGAAAAAAGATCTATCTTAAAAAAATGGAAAGGTTACATTTTCAGTTAAAAAATTAATTTTAAAACAAAAAAAAAACATCCACTAAATAGTTAAATTTTTAACCAAAGATATAAGCCTTCAATCAAAAAAATAAATCTTTAACAATGTAGTTAAACTTTTACCCAAGTAGTTGAATTTTCAATTCAAAAAGATTAATTTTCAACAAAATGGTTAAACTTTCAACCAAAGAGATGAATTTTGAACCGAAAATATAACTCTTAAAAAAAATGAGTTCTTAACAAAATGATTAAACCAAATCTTTCAAATAAAATAGTTGAATACTCAAGCAAAAAAGAATAATTTTCAACCAAAAAGTTGCATTTTCATAAAAAAAAGAAATTTCTACCAAAGCGGGTGAATTTATAAATAAAAAAGAGGAATTTAAAAAAAATAGTTGAATTTTTTGTTAAAAAAAATGTAGATGACTTTTCACGATCAAAATATGAATTTTTGAACAAGAAATAAGTTTCCGCGAAAAAAATTGAATTTTCAATCCAAAAAGACGAATTTTAACCCAGAAAGGATGAGTTTTGTAACAAAATTGTTGAACTCTCTACCCAATAGTTGAATTTTTGTCCAAAAAAGATTATATTTCTTCTAAAACAGATAAATTTTAATTTAAAAAGAAAACAAATTTTTAAAAAATAGTTGAATTTTCATCCAAAAAATATTCCAGTTGACTTTTCAATATCACAATATTAATTTTTTAACAAAAAATAAGTTTCTAGGAACAAAATTTAATTTTTCATCCAAAAAGACGATTTTTTTCAACCAAAAGGGATGGATTTTTAACGAAATAGTTAAATTCTCTATGAATTTTTAATGAAAAAAGGGCAAATTTTTTTTAAAAGTTGAACTTTCATCCAGAAAAGCTTTCAGTTCATTTTTTAACACCAAAATATGAATTTCAAACAAAAAGTAAATTTTATACGAAATAGTTAAAGTTGCAACAAAACAGTAGAATTTTCAACCAAAAAGTATGACTTTTTAACAAAATTGTTTAATTTTAAAACAAACAGTTGCATTTTTATCCAAAAAAAGATGAAAATTTTCTTAAAACAAATGAATTTTGATTTGAAAGGGAAAACAAATGTTTTCTAAATAGTTGAATTTTCATTCAGAAATTATTCCAGTTGACTTTTCAAGATCAAAATATGAATTTTTTAAACAAAAATTATTTTCTACGAACAAAATTGAATTTTTATCCAAAAAGACAAATTTTTTTAACCAAAAGATATGAATTTTAAAAAAAATAGTTGAATTCTCTACAAAATAGTTGAATTTTTTATCCAAAAAACATGACATTTGTACTAAAACAGATGAATATTGAATAAAAAAGGGAAATTTTTTTTTTAAGTTGAACTTTCATCCAGAAAAGCTTTCATTTCATTTTATAACACCAAAATATGAATTTTAAACAAAAAGTAAATTTTCTACCAAATAGTTAAATTTTCAACAAAACAGAAGAATTTTCAACCGAAAGTATGACTTTTTAACAAAATACTTTTATTTTCAACTAAACAGTTGCATTTTTATCCAAGAAAGATTAATTTTTTTTTAAAACAGATGAATTTTCAATTTGAAAAAAAAAAACAAATTTTCAAAAAAAAAGTTGAATTTTCATCCAGAAAATATTTCAGTTCTCTTTTCCACACAAAAATATTAAATTTAACCAAAAAGTATGACTTTTTAACAAAATTGTTGAATTTTAAACCAAACAGTTGCATTTTTATCCAAAAAAGATGAAATTTCTCTTAAAACAAATAAATTTTGATTTAAAAGGAAAACAAATTTTAAAAAAATAGTTGAAGTTTCATCCAGAAATGATTCCAGTTGACTTTTCAAGATCAAAATATGAATTTTTTAACCAAAAATAAGTTTCTACGAACAAAATTGAATTTTTATCCAAAAAGACGAATTTTTTTAACCAAAAGGGATGAATTTTCAAAAAAAAAGTTGAATTCTCTACCAAATAGTTGAATTTTCATCCAAGAAAGATGAAATTTGTACTAAAACAGATGAATTTTTAATAAAAAAGAACAAATTTTTTTACAAGTTGAACTTTCATCCAGAAAAGCTTTCAGTTTATTTTTCAACACCAAAATATGAATTTTAAACAAAAAGTGAATTTTCAACAAAACAGTAGAATTTTCAACCGAAAGTATAACTTTTTAACAAAATAGTTTTATTTCAACTAAACAGTTGCATTTTTATCCAAGAAAGATTAAATTTTTCTTAAAACAGATGAATTTTTAGTTGAAAAAAAATAAAAAATTTCAAAAAAGTAGTTAAATTTTCATTTAGAAAAGATTTCAGATCTATTTTCAAAACCAAAATATTAAATTTAACCAAAAATTAAATTTTCTACAAAATAGTTAAATTTTCAAGAAAACAGCAAAATTTTCAACCAAACATTTGAATTTTTATCCAAGAAAGGTGTCATTTCTGCTAAAGCAGCTGAATTTTGAAATAAAAAAGATAAATTTTCAAAAAGAATTGAATTTTCAACCGAACAGTTGCATTTTGATTTCGGAAAAATGAAATATTTCTTTGAAAAAAGATTAAATAAAAAAAAACTTCAAAAAAATGGTTAAATTTTCATCCAAAGAAGATTCCAGTTCACTTTCCAACACCAAAATAATAATTGTAAATTATAAGTTAATTTTCTGCTAACTAGTCGAATTTTTAACCAAAAAGTATGACTTTTTAAAAAGGTTGTCAAATTTTCAACCAAAAAGTTGCATTTTTGTCCAAGAAAAATGAAAATTCTACTAAAACAGGTAAGTTTTCAAATCAAAAAGACAAATTTTCAAAAAAAGTGTCGAATTTTCATCTAAAAGGATTTCAATGGAGTTTTCGACCGAAAAATACAAATTTTAAACAAAAAGTAAATTTTCTAGGAAATAGTTGAATTTTCAACAAAACAGTTACATTTTTTCCAATAAAGATGCAATATTTCTACTAAAACAGATGAACTTTTAAATTAAACAGAAAAATTTTCAGAAAAAATATTTTTCATCCAAAAAAGATTTCAGTTGACTTATCAGCAACAAAATATGAATTTTAAACAAAAGGTTAATATCATACGAAAAGAGTTGAATTTTCAACCCAAAAAGACGAATTTTTAACAAAACAGTTGAACTTACAAAAAAAATGTCTTTTTAAGAAAATTGTAAAATTTTTAACCAAATAATAAAATTTATAACTAAAAAGATAATCTTCAGAAAAAACTTCTTGCGAATTAGCAAAAATTATATTCTGTTATCTGAATCCCTCTGTTCTTTTCATCACAACATATATATTTATAGAAGCGGGTGTTTGGCCACTATAGAATTTTTTTCTTTCTGAATAATGTATAAAATATTCCGAGAGTGAGTTTTAAAAATAGAGAAGTCATAAATAATTCCGAGTGAGTTTTTTCTATAATTATCTAATAAAGATGACCTAGGGAAGAGGGGAGTTGATGTCCCTTTAGCTATAAAGGCGCCATTATTTTACCATGAGAAGGACGCACTCGTAAAGTTTAACGAGTAAGGAAAATAGTCTTTCGGGTCGTACATGCCCGAGCATTCTGTTGTGTCGTTTCAGACAGGATTCGATTTAAGGATCGAAAATATAGTCATATATATATATATACACACACATACACACACTCATATATATATATATATATATATATATAGTAATATAGCCAGTAAAACTTGATCTATATGCAGTAAAAGTGCTACTCAGTAACTTGGGTTCAACCCTTGTGTGCACTAGGGTAGTCAAAAATTTTTTTCTCTCGAATTTTCATGCATATCGCCCGAAAATTTGCTTGAACTTACAAGAAAATAATGCATTTTTTTTTAAAATGATATTTAGAGGTCGCTCAAGCATCCTTAAGTTTAACACGTATTTCCCATAAAAAAGACGTTTTTGTCAATTTTAGTCAGAACCATCAATATTAGCTTTTAAGCCAAACTGATGTGGTCGCCAAATTATGTAAAATTAATAACTAATGACGACAAAGAACTAAATAAACAATCGCCATTGTTATAAACAATTTTTATATAAAAATTCACTTATTTTAAACTTCTGAAAATAGCTCAAACCCAAAAAAATATAAATTCAAACATTTTTATAGCATTGAAAAATGATTTATATTTTTCAAGTCTATTTATCTTTTTTTTTAAATCATATAAATATTGTTTTTCTGAGATTCTTTAGAGAATACAAAAAAGTTTTTGAAGATTTCAGATGTTTATAATCAAAATTTCAACAACAAATTTATTTTCAACCAAGTAGTTTAATGTTCAACTAAAAAAGATTACTTTTTTACTACTTGCATTTGTAGGAAAAAAAGATTACATTTTCATCAAAAACGGCGAGTTTTCTACAAAACAGTTAAATTTGTCAACCCAAAAATAAAAAAATAAAAAAAAATTCTTTTGAAAAAAAATGATATTTAGAGGTCGCTCAAGCATCCTCAAGTTTAACACGTATTTCCCCCCCAAAAAGACGTTTTTGTAAATTTTTTTATAAAACAATTCACTTATTTTAAACTTCTGCAAAAAGCTCGAACCAAAAAAAAATAGAAATTTAAACATTTTTATAGCATTGAAAAATGATTCTTAATACAAACCAAGAATTTTGAATGGCTATTTATTTTTCAAGTCTATTTATTTATTTGTTTTTAAAATCACATAAATATACTTTTTGTGAGATTCTTCAGAAAATACAAAAAAGTTTTTGAAGATTTCAGATGTTTATAATCAAAATTTCAACAAAAAATTTATTTTCAACCAAATAGTTGAATTCTCAACTAAAAAAAATTACTTTTTTACTACTTGCATTTGTAAGACAAAAAGATTACATTTTTATCAAAAATGACGAGTTTTATGAAGAAAAAAGAACAGTTAAATTTTTCAAGCCAAAAATAGAAAAATAAAAAAAAATTCTTTAGAAAAAAAATGATATTTAGAGGTCGCTCAAGCATCCTCAAGTTTAAAACGT
>CAKNYM010045514.1:55048-75955 GCA_932195095.1 Andricus curvator | reverse complement strand
CCCCCCCAAAAAGACGTTTTTGTAAATTTTTTTATAAAACAATTCACATATTTTAAACTTCTTCAAATAGCTCGAACCCAAAAAAAACATGAATTTAAACATTTTTATAGCATTGAAAAATGATTCTTAATACAAACCAAGAAGTTTGAATAACTATTTATTTTTCAAGTCTATTTATTTATTTGTTTTTAAAATTACATAAATATAGTTTTTCTGAGACTCTTTCATTCTTTATAAAATACAAAAAAGTTTTTGAAGATTTCAGATGTTTAGAATCAAAATTTCAACAACAAATTTATTTTTAACCACATAGTTGAATTCTCAACTAAAAAAGATTACTTTTTTACTACTTGCATTTGTAAGAAAAAAATATTGAATTTTTATCAAAAACGAGGAGTTTTCTAAAAAAACAGTTAAATTTGTCAACCCAAAAATAGAAAAAATGAAATAAAATTCTTTAGCAAAAAAAAAAAAATGATATTTAGAGGTCGCTCAAGCATCCTCAAGTTTAACACGTATTTCCCATAAAAAAGAAGTTTTTGTAAATATTACTTTTGATACATCACCCCCATAAGTATCTTTTATAGGGTCCCAAAAAAACCCCATAAGTGAAAAAATGGGTTTTGCGAGTTTTTGGCGCTAATTATGATTTTTATTCGGTTTTTTAACACAAATCGTTTCTAATACATAAAATACTACTTTATGCTAATAATCAGATGTTAACATAAATTGTTTAAACAATTTATCATAGTTTTTAGCAATTTTCTCTTAAAATAGAGTTAGAAAGTCCAATTTTATCAAAAAAAAAACTTTTTGTCCAATTTTGAAGTAGAGTGAGGTAACAATTATTGTTAACTAATATAATTGTTTAAACAGTTTATTATTGTAGTTCATAATATTCAATTTCCATAATGCTAGAAAGTTCTTTTTTCTGAATTTTTCAACTATTCATCTACTTTCCACTTAGAGTGAGTAAATAATTAATTTAATTTAGCAAAAATAATTATTGGAAGAAATTATTATTGTTTATAACTATCTTTATCTATACTAATGCCAGATAGTTTTTCTGAAATTTTCAACTTTTTTTTTACTTTTTAGTTAGGAACAAATAATGAATATTAATATTATTTCAAAAAAGGCTCTTGATAACTACTTTAAGGAAAAATTACATTTAATATGGATCCATATAGAAAACTCTAAGAATATTTCAAATATCTCTTTTATTTCAGAAAAATATATTCACAAAAAAGAAAGAGATTGTTTAAAACATAATTCTCTTCAATGTTTATTTATTATTTGTTTATAACTAAAAAGGCAAAGAAAAATCAAACATTACGGAAAAACCCGCATTTTTCTAGCACTTATCTTAGAGAAGATGATAATAAACAATACTAAATTGTTTAAACAAATTTCTTTGTTAACTTGCATTATATATCAACTCACTGAGTGAAAATTGGACAGAAAGTGAAAATTTAAAAAAAAAACGCACATACCTGGCATTAATATAGATGAAGATGGTTATAAACAACGATAATTTGTTTAAACAATTAGTTTTGTCAAATATGATCAATTATTAAGTCTCTCAAAGTAAAAAATAGAGAAATAGTTACAAATTTCAGAAAAAACCGTTTATTTCAACAAAATAATTAGATTTCCAACCAAATATTTGAATCTTCAACGAAAAAAGAGAAATTTCAAGAAAATAGTTGCATTTTCAACAAAATAATTAGATTTTCTACCAAATATTTAAATTCTCACCGGAAATAGATATAAAGTTTCAACTAAAAATGAAACAAATTTTCAATAACATAATTAAATTTTTGACCAAAAAGTAAAATTTTTAACTAAAACAGATTAATTTTTTACGAAAAATAGAATGGTTTATTTTTCAGTAGAAAAAATTATTTTTAACCAAAAATTGAACGATGAAAAGATGAAAATATCAATTCTCTACCAAAAATAGAATAGTTAAAACTTTGGCTAAAAAAATTATTTTGAACCAAAAATGAAACGTATTTTTAACAAAATAGATAAATTTTCATTCAAATAGAATAGCTTAATTTTCAGTGAAAGGATTGTTTTTAACCAAAAACGAAACGAATTTTCAACAAAATAGTTAATTTTTCATTAAAAATGATGAATCTCCAACGAAAAAAATTAATTTTTAAGAAAAGAGTTGCTTTTCTAACAAAATAATTATATTTTCAACAAAATATTTGAATTTTCAACGAAAAAAGATATAAATTTTCAACCAATAATAGAATAGTTGAATTTTCAGTTAAAAAATTATTTTCAATCAATAATAAAATCAATTTTCAACAAAATAATTAGATTTCCAAACAAATATTTGAATTTTCAACGAAAAAAGATAAATTTCAAGAAAATAGTGGCATTTTCAATAAAATAATTAGATTTTCTACCAAATATTTGAATTTTCACCTAAAATAGATATAAAGTTTCAACTGTAAATGAAACAAATTTTCAATAAAATAAATAAATTTTTAACCAAAAAGTTACATTTTTAACTAAAAAAGATCAATTTTTTACGAAAAATAGAATGGTTTATTTTTCAGTAGAAAAAATTATTTTCAACCAAAAATTGAACGAATTTTCAACGAAATAGTTAAATTTTCATTCAAAAAGATGAATCTTCAACTAAAAAAATTAATTTTGAACAAGATACTTGCTTTTCTACCAAAATAATTGTATTTTCAACCAAATATTTGAATTTTTAATAAAAAAAGATATAAATTTTCAACCAAAAATAGAATAGTTAAAATTTTAGCTAAAAAAATTATTTTGAAGCAAAAATGAAACGTATTTTTAACAAAATAGTTAAATTTTCATTCGAATAGAATATTTTAATTTTCAGTAAAAAGATTGTTTTTAACCAAAAACTAAACGAATTTTCAACCAAAATAGTTAAATTTTCATTCAAATAGAACAGTTTAATTTTCAGGGGAAAAAAATCATTTTTAACCAAAAACGAAACGGGTTTTCACCAAAATAGTTTTATTCAAAAAGATGTATCTTTAACGAAAAAATGAATTTTGAAAATAGTTGCTTTTTCAACAAAATAATTAGATTTTAAACCAAATATTTGAATTTTCAACGAATAAGATATCAAGTCTCTCCCAAAAATGAAACAAATTTTGAACAAAATAATTAAGTTTTTAACCAGAAAGTGAAATTTTTAACTGAAAAAGAACAATTTTCTACCAAAAATAGAATAGTTTAATTTTTCAGTAAACAACATTATTTGGAACCAAAAATGAAACGAATTTTCGAAAAAAAAATTTTAATTTTGAACCAAAGAGATGAATCTTCAAAAAAAAGTCTCGGTGGCATAACTGGTTGACGCTCCACTTATGGATAGTGGCATTCCCCGTTCAAACCCGGGCGGAGGCAGATTTTTTCTGGTAATCGTTTTAACATTTAAATTTTTATGAAATAAAATTTTTATAACTCGGACGTTAACATCTTCGAATTATAATAATATCTTCTAAAAATTAATTCAATAGACTCTTGTTTATTATATGTACACTAGGCTGGTCCAAAAATGCATTGCACAATTTTTTTTCACCCTAGAGGGCAAGTCCCCCCACCAAAAGTTTCCATTTCCGGAGAAAAAAAATCCCTAATTTTTTTTTCGAAATTCGAATATTAACACGTGCCACCGGGCACTTCAAAATCCCATTTAATTAACATGGGGAAATTTTGAATTTTCGAAAAATTGAACTCATACTTCAGGGTTTGATCGAATTGTGCCAAAAAGCATACTGATAACTTTTATTTTTAACTCACCCTTACCCCCCCCCCCCACAGCGCCCCAAATATGACCCAAAAATAAAAAAACTACATTTTTACATATTATTGTTACTTTTTAGCAATTTCCGTCGTCTTTTTTATACAAATAATTACTAATGGACAATTTGAATATTTTCCATGACTTTTTAAACAATTTTTAATTGTTTAAACAAATGTCACTTATTTAAACAATTATTTATTCCCAAAAAATGTAAAAAATAATCGTATTTTCTGATTGAAATGTAATAGTTTGTCATTGTTTGCAGTAGTAATTTTTTAAAAACATTATGTAATTATTTAAACAATAACTTATTGTTTATTCTCAAAATTTCTAAAAATTGACCCAGAGATGTCCACTTTTTTCTCAAATTGGTATCCTACGCTACTTTTTGTTGAATAATTATATAATTTTGATACATTTCTTTTAATTTTTAATAAATTTCTATTTGTTTACGCAATTTTGATTTGCTTAAGCAGTTTTTTTCGATAACTTTAAAAATATTAAATAAAATACATATAATTATTTTCATGACTGTATAGTGTACAGAAAGAATATATTAACCATTTGTTAATTGTTTAAACAAATATAATTTGTTTAAACAATTATTCTTCCAAAAATAGTTTTTAAATCATATTTTCTGAATTAAACATAATATTGAATGATTTCGAGGAGTAATAAATTCTGCTAAAAACTTTATGTTATTGTTTATATAATTAATTATTGTTTTTTTTTTTCAAATTTCCTCCAAATTGAGTATGGATGGTTTACATCTTCTTTGGCGCATTACTAAATAAATCATGAGAGTCATAATAAAATTTAAATTATAAAAGTGTATTTATTATTGCTTTCTTCACATTTTTACAATCTTTATCATAATTATATTATCAAAAAACACATTCACTAATGCAAATTATGATTAAAGTTTCAACAGATTGCTTTTTTACATTTTCATACTTGTTATAAATATTAAAACGTGTCGCTGATTTTCATTTTATCTTCATACGATTATTTGTAAGACTGTTTTCAAGTTATTTCTGTAATTCACACATGCAGCGTTGAACTTGTATCAAATTTGCCGCTCGAAGACCTTTTAAAAATGGAGGTGATTGTGACGTTTTTAACAGAATTTACTACTCCTCGAAATCATTCAATATTATTTTTAATTCAGAAAATAGGTTTTAAAAAATATTTTTAGAAAAATAATTGTTTAAACAAATTATATTTGTTTAAACAATTAACAAATGGTTAATATATTCTTTATATACACTATACAGTCAGAAAAATAATTATCTTTATTTTATTTTTTTTTTTTAAGTTATCGAAAAAAACTGCTTAAGCAAATCAAAATTGTTTAAACAAATAGAAATTTATTAAACATTAAAAGATATGTATCAAAATTATATAATTATTCAACAAAAAGTAGCATAGGATACCAATTTGAGAAAGAAGTGGACATCTCTGGGTCAATTTTTAGAAATTTTGAGAATAAACAATTAGTCATTGTTTAAATGATTACATAATGTGAAAAAAAATTACTACTCCAAACAAGGACAAACTATTACATTTCAATCAGAAAATACGATTATTTTTTACATTTTTTTGGAATAAATAATTGTCCAAATAAGTTACATTTGTTTAAACAATTAAAAATTGTTTAAAAAGTCATGGAAAATATTAAAATTGTCCATTAGTAATTATTTGTATGAAAAAGACGACGGAAATTGCTAAAAAGTAACAATAACATGTAAAAATGTAGTTTTTTGATTTTTGGGTCATATTTGGGGCGCTGTGGGGGAGTAAGGGTGGGTTAAAAATAAAAGTTATCAGTATGCTTTTATTTCATAGGTACTCCTCTTCAATCCCTAAAAAGTTTGGCACGTTTCGATCAAACCCTGAAGTATGAGTTCAATTTTTCGAAAATCCAAAATTTCCGCATGTTAATTAAATGGGATTTTGAAGTGCCCGGTGGCACGTGTTAATATTCGAATTTCGAAAAAAAAAAATTAGGGATTTTTTTTCTCTGGAAATGGGAACTTTTTTTTGGGGGGGGGGACTTGCCCTGTAGCTCGAAAAGCGTTTTTTGGACCACCCTAATGTACACATTAATTCGCTGCCCTCACTTTGATGTCTTGTAACTTTTGGGCAAACTTACATTTTTTCTCGTCCTGAGGTAGTTTTAAAGGGCGAACCTCAAGCTTTAAAACACAGCATAATAGGTGGCAGCACTGCGGACTTAACCTCAAAAATCATTGGTAAATACAATGGTGTCCCACAAGGAACATTTGAGACATTGCATTCTTTTTGCATTCCAATAGAAAAAATGCAGCTGACACACACAATGTGTAAAAAGTAGTTGAAGATATTTCACAATGGTGATTTTTTAATTGGAATGCAAAAAGAATGCAGTATCTCAAATGCTCCTTGTCGCATGCCATTGTATTTACTAATGATTTTTGAGGTTAAGTCCGCAGGACCGCCACCTATTAGATTGTGTTTCAATGTTTATGATTCGCCCTCTAAAACTACCTCAGGACGGGGAAAAAAAACAAGTTTGACCAAGAGTTACAAGACATCAAAGTAAATCCAGCTGAAAATTCCTGTACAGGATCCTCGGAGGATCCTGGTCATGTTTCTGAACATGCCTCTGCACACGAACCTGCACAGATAATCTTGATGGTTCGTGTGCAGGAATTTAGCGACGGAAACTGTACATGATCGTGCAATGGATTCTGCACCGACAAAGGAACCTTTGAATGATCAAGTATAGGTTCTTGTACAGGTTCCTGTACAGAAACACGTATGGGTCCTTTAGAGGAACCCTTCGCGAAAGGTCATGTCGCTTACACCTACAAAACTGCCTTCCTTTTATTCAATTGAGGATCGAACTTACTATCAAGAGAGCCGAACCACTAGTGAACCCTCGCGGATTAGTTGCTATACAGCTTCACATACATGATTCTGAACCAAGTTCCAGTACATGAGTTTGCGTCCAGAAACATGTTCAGGATCCTCCGATGTTTCTGTACAGAAACCGTCAAGATTATTCGTACAAGTTTGAGTGCAGGTTTGTGTCGAGAAACATGTCCAGGATCCTCCGAGGTTCCTGTACAGAAACCGTCAAAATTTGTTTTACAGGTTTGTGTACAGGTTCGTGTCCAGCAACATGTCCAGGATCCTTCAAGGTGACTTCACAGGATCCTCCGAGGTTAACGTACAGAAACCGTTAAGATTACGTGTACAGGTTCGTGTGCAGGTTCGCGTCCAGCAACATGTCCAGGATCCTCCGTGGTTCCTGTACAGAGACCGTCAAAATTACTTGTACAGGTTTGTGTGCAGGTTCGCGTTCAGAAACATGTCCAGGATCCTCCGAGGTTTCTGTACAGAAACCATCAAAATTTCCTGTACAGTTTTGTGTGCAGGTTCCTGTCTAGAAACATGTCCAAGATCCTTCAAGGTTCCTTCACAGGATCCTCCGAGGTTTACGTACAGGAACCGTTAAGATTACGTGTACAGGTTTGTGTGAAGAGTCACATGCAGAAACATGTCCAGGATCCTCCGAGGTTCCTGGACACGAATTTGCATGTGAGGCACCGAAATAATTTCCATACCTAATATCAATTTTATGAATCAAGTTAAAGATTAAGTAATTTGTTAAGTATTTACAAAAAATGTATTTTGGTTCACCTAGAACGTCCTTAAAATTAAGGTCGTCATTTTCTTCAACGTGTCTCAAACTCATACGACCAGCAGGGAAGATAAATGAATCGAAGATGCCATTTATTCAGAGAGGAGAGGGCTTGACAGTTTAAGAAGCCGGGAGGAGTTTAATGTAGCCAGAAGGATTTAATTTACTCCAGGTTGACTTAAGGGCTGAGGTCGTTTGAAATTTTCTCGTAGCCATCGCCTTCTTTCGTAGAGGTTGTCGTTTGACGTTATTAACTCAGTGGAAGCACGTAATTAAATTTTATTTAATTAATTTTTTAACGGGGGATGCTAACAGTTATACGAGCAAAACACCTGTCGGCAGGTTGAACTTGGCATTTTTTACTTTTTAGTTTGCGTGCAAGCGAAAGTTACAAAGTTTTTCTAACGAGTTTTCGTAACGAGGTATTTTTACTAATGAGTTTCGTAAGCGAAGATCATGCCTTTATTCTTCAGAGTAGCTTAGGAGTCGACTATGAAATACTTTACCAAATTTGAGATAATTTTCTACCAAAAGGGACAAATTTTCAATAACAAAAAATTCATTTTTAACTAAAAAGTTGCTTCAACAACCGAATAGATGAGCTTTCAAGATGAGCTTTCAATAAGAAGAGACGAATTCTTAACGAAATAGTTTAAATTTTAAGCAAATCGTTCAATTTTAAAGCAAAAAAAAAAAAAGAGGAAGTTTTGAGAAGAGAGTTGATTTTTTACCCAAAGGACAAATTTTTAACAAAATAGTTCAATTTTCAAGAAAATAATTTAACTTTTAACAAAATAGTTGAGTTTTTATTCAAATAGCTAACATTAGTAGAATAATAAACTCAAAAAGATGAGTTTCCAACCAAAAAGAATATTTTTCAACGAAGAAGTTGAATTTTTAACTAAAAAAGATCAATTTTGAACCAAAAATATAATAGTTAAATTCTTAGTTGAAAAAATTATTTTTACTGAAAATGATACGAATTTCCAATGAATAAGCGAATTTCCAAGAGAATAGTTCAACTTTGAATAATTCCATTTTTAATAAAATGATTAAATTTGAACCAAATAATTTAATTTTCAGCCGTAAATGTGATTTTCAAGAAAAAAGTGAATTTTCAACCAAATAGTTTAGTTTTCTACCAAATCGTTGAATTTTTGAGCCAAACAGACAAATTCGTTCAAAACAGTTGAAGTTAATATATACGAAAAAAAATACGAAACCTAAAGAAAAAATAATTTTTAACGATATAGTTGAATTATCCAGAAAATGGTTGATTTCTCGAAAAAAAATATAAATTTTAAATTGTTGATTTTATTACCAAAAAAAAATTCAAATATTCAACCAAAAAGTGGAATTCTTAACTAAAATATATAAATTTTCAAACAAAAATAGAATAGAAGAATTTGCAATTTAAAAAATTATTTCTAACAAAATTGAAACAAATTTCCAACAAAATAGTTGAATTTTCAACTAAAAAAGATAAATTATAACCAGAAATATAAAAGTTAAGTTTTTAGTTAAAGAAAAATATTTTTACTAAAAAATTTAACGAATGTTCAAAAAAATAATGTAATTTTTAACAGAAGAGATGAATTTTAAACGTAAAAGTGAATTTTCAACAAAATTATAAAATTTTTAATCAAGTAGTTTATTTTTCTACCAAGTTGTTGAATTTACAAGCCAAAAAGACCAATTCTTTTAAAAAGAGTTGAATTTTCGAGCCCAAAATATGGAATTTAAAAAAAAAGGAGAATTTTTAACCAAATAGTTGAATTTTCATTAAAATTCATTAAAATTTATGACCAAAAATAGAATATTTAAATTTTCATTTGAAAAATTATTTTTAACCAAAAATGATACAAATTTTCAACAAATAAGTTAAATTTTTAACCAAATAGTTCAATTATCAACCAAACTACAATAGTTAAGTTTTTAGTTAAAGAAAACTATTTTTACTAAAAAATTAAACGAATTTTCAACCAAATAATGTAATTTTTAACCAAATACTTTATTTTTCTACCAAATTGTTCAATTTACAGGCGAAAAAGACAAATTTTTTCAAAACAGTTGAATTTTCAAGCCAAAAATATGAAATTTAAAAAAAAATATAATTTTTTAACCAAATAGTTGAATTGTCAACAAAATAGTTGATTACTAAACCAAAAAAGATAAATTTTTAACTAAACAGTTGATTTTTTGATAAAAAAAAGTTTTCAAAACTAAAATATTGAACTTTCTATTAAAAAAGATCAATTTATGACCAAAAATAGAATAGTTAAATTTTCATTTAAAAAATTATTTTTAACCAAAAATGATACAAATGTTCAACAAATTAATGAAATTTTCAACCAAATAGTTAAATTTTTAACCAAAAAGTTCAATGTTTAACTAAAAAAGATCAATTTTCGATCAAAAATGGAAGTTACTTTTCAGTTAATAAAATTATTTTCAACCAAAAATGAAACGAATTTTCAAAAGAATTGTTAAGTTCTCAACCAAAGCAATAATATAATTGAACTAAAAACTAAAAAACATAAACTAAAAATGAAATAGTTCAACTTTCAGTACAAAAAATTACCTTTCAAAAAGAAAAAAAAAACGAATTTTCAACAAATTAAATTCCACCAAAAAGACGAATTATAACAAAATAGTTGAACCCTTAAGAAAATTGTTGACTTTTAAACAAAAAATATTAATTTTCTACCGTAAATTACGAATTTTTAAATAACTATATGAATTTTTTATCAAACAGTTGAATTTTCAACATATAAAGAATAGACTTTCAACTATAAATGGAATATTTAAATTTTCAAATAAAAAACATTAATTTCCAACCAAAAATATCAATTTTCAACGAAAAAGTGAATTTTCAACCAAATAGTTTATTTTTCTACCAAATTTTTTAATTTTCTGGTCAGAAAGACGAATTTTCTACGAAATAATTGAATTTTCCACCCAAAAATATAAAATTTCAACTGAAAAGGTAATTTTTTACCAAAAATTTGAGTCTTCATAAAAATAGTTCAATTTTCAACAAAATAGTTGGGAATTAAATAATTTAATTTTGAACCGTAGAGTTGAATATTTAACTGGAGAAGATCAATTTTCAGCTTAAATAGAATAGTTGAAATTTCAGTTTAAAAAACTAATTCTCGTCCAAAAAAAAAAAAAAAAAAGAATTTTCAACCAAATAATTAAGTTTCCATACAAAGAGACGAATTCTTAACCAAAAAAGAGTTTGGAAAAAAATAGTTTAACTTTCTTATTTTTTCATTTTTAAATTTTTGTAATAAAACAATTAAATTCTAAACCTAATAGTTGAACTAAAAAAGATAAGCTTCCAACCTAAAGTGGAACCACTACATTTTCAATTAAAAAAAACGAATTTTCAACAACGAGGGACGAATTTTTAACCAATTTGATTCAACCAAAGTAATACGAATTTTGAAGCAAATAGTTGAATGTTTAACAAAAAAGGTAATTTTTCAACCATAAATGGTATGGTTAGATTTTAATTAAAAAAAATTAATTCTCAAAAAACAAAAAAACTAATTTTTAACAAATGAGCTGAATCTCAAACCAATCAAAGGAATTTTCAATTCGAATCAGAATCAGAAATGAAACGAGTTTTAAACAAAATTGTTGAATTTTCAAACAAAAAGATGAATCTTTGATTAAAAAAATGAATTTTCAACAAAATAGTTCAACTATCCACCAAATTTTTGGATTTTTTATGAAAAAAAAAAGATAAATTTTTAACTAAATAGTTGCATTTCAACAACATAATTAAATTGATAATCAACAAATTAAATTTTCAACTAAAGAATATATCAATTTTAAACCAAAAAGTTGAATTTTGAACTAAAAAAGATCAATTTTAAACAAAAAGCAGAAAAGATAAATTTTTCGTTTAAAAAAATCTTTTTCAACCAAAAATGAAATGATTTTTGTAAAAACTTAAATTTTCAACCGAGTAGTTGGATTTTTAGCCGAATAGTTGAGCTTTCAACTAAAAAAGATAAGTCAAATTCAACCTAAAATGGAACCGCTAAATTTTCAGTTAAAAGAAGAATTTTCAATAACAAAAAACGGATTTTAAACAACAAACTACGAATTTTCAAGAAGATCTTTTTTCAGAAAAAAATTGATTAAAATAATTTTTAATTCATTCTCCATCTAGTCTGAAAAGACGTTGAAAATTTCTGTTATTCTCTGATGATAATACAGATTCCTTGAAAAATGTCACTTGTACCATCCAGCAAAATAATTCGTGTATTTTCTGAAAACATTTCTTCTCTCGATCTCTCTAGTAGCTTAATGGGAAAGCACCCGACCGGAAATTGAAAGTTCTGAGGTTCGATTTCCAGCGGAGCGAAAGGAGAAGATTTTTTTCAGAAAAAAATTAATTGAAATAATTTTCAATTCATTCTCCATCTAGTCTGAAAAGACGTTACAAATTTCTGTTATTCTCTGATGATAATACAGATTCCTTGGAAAATTTCACTTGTAACATCCAGCAAAATAATGCGTGTATTTTCTTAAAAAATTTCTTCTCTCGATCTCTCTAGTAGCTTAATGGGAAAGCACCCGACCGGAAATTGAAAGTTCTGAGGTTCGATTTCCAGCGGAGCGAAAGGAGAAGATTTTTTTTCAGAAAAAAATTAATTGAAATAATTTTAAATTTATTCTCCATCTAGTCTGAAGAGACATTGAAATTTTCTGTTATTCTCTGATGATAATACAGATTCCTTGAAAAATTTCACTTGTACCATCCAGCAAAATAATGCGTGTATTTTCTGAAAAAAATTTCTTCTCTCGATCTCTCTAGTAGCTTAATGAGAAAGCACCCGACCGGCAATTGAAAGTTCTGAGGTTCGATTTTCAGCAGAGCGAAAGGAGAAGATTTTTTTCAGAAAAACATTAATTGAAATAATTTTCAATTCATTCTCCATCTAGTCTGAAAAGACGTTAAAAATTTCTGTTATTCTCTGATGATAATACAGATTCCTTGGAAAATTTCACTTGTAACATCCAGCAAAATAATGCGTGTATTTTCTTAAAAAATTTCTTCTCTTGATCTCTCTAGTAGCTTAATGGGGAAGCACCCGACCGGCAATTGAAAGTTCTGAGGTTCGATTTCAGCGGAGCGAAAGGAGAAGATTTTTTTTTCAGAAAAATATTAATTAAAATAATTTTCAATTCATTCTCCATCTAGTCTGAAAAGACGTGAGAAATTTCTTTTATTCTCTGATGATAATACAGATTCCTTGAAAAATTTCACTTGTACCATCTAACAAAATAATTCGTGTATTTTCTGAAAAAAAGTTTCTTCTCTGTACCTCTCTAGTAGCTTAATGTGAAAGCACCCGACCGGCAATCGGAATTTTTTGAGGTTTGATTCCCAGCCGAGCGAAAGAAGATCTTTTTTTAGAAAAAAAAATTAATTAAACCAAAGAAAGACGAATTTGTAACCAAATAGTTGAATATTTAACAAAAAAAGGTCAATTTTCAACTAAAAATGGTATGGTTATATTTTTAGTTTAAAAAGTTAATTCTCAACCAAAAAAAAAAAAAAACGAATTTTCAAAAAAGTAGTTTAATCTTAAACCAATAAAATGAATTTTCAGCTGAAATCCTACATCTTTAACAAAAAAATGAATGCTCAATAAAATAATTTAATATTCAATCCAAAAGATTATTTCTTAACCAAGAAGATTTTTTTTTAATTTTTAATAAAATAATTAAATTGTCAACCAAATTTGTTAGAAAAGTACCATTTTTTGAAAAATACTTGGATTCAATCAAAAATGCCTAAAATCAATGAGATAACTATCCAGAAAAGTTTTCTAATACCTGATATATATTTTTTTAATTTATTGAATTTGTTATAAACAAATAAGTGATTGAAAATGGATTCATGGGGATTAGCAGTGATTCGTGAATTGATTTACACTAAATTTAAATAATTTCTAAACAAAAACCGATTCTTAATTAAATGCATGAAATATAATAGATAAATTTTTATTTAATAAACAAATTTTATAAACAATTATCCATAGTAGTAAGTGATGATGAAATGAATCAAGTTTTTTCTATTGAATCGGCGAACAATTATACGAAAAAGTCACAAAACTATCAGATATATTCATCAAATAATAACTTATGATTGTTTAAACAAATTTAATTGACAAATGCACTGTCTGGCTATTTTTAGAGGTAAAAACTTCGTTTCTTCAATGTTATGAAGTGTATATAACTAATTTTTAAACTTTCAGAGAGCTTATATGACAATAAACAATTTTCATTGTTAACAACAATTGTTTAAACAAATTTTCATGATCTTAGGCATTTTTCAAGAAAAAAAATTTCGTTTCATAAAGATATTAAAAGACTCTTATTTTTTAAAGGTTCTGTGCTATCGTTCGATAACAATTGATAATTGTTTAATCAACATTAATTAACAAATGCATTTCTTGGCTATTTTTAAAGGTAAAAACTTGGTTTTTCAACGTAACCAACTGTTAATTCCGAATTTTTAATCTTTTTTAATTTAATTTCGACATATCTACCTGCTACGGATTTGTTCATAAAATTTGTTTATAAAATAACAAGTGATTCATTATATTTGATAAATTCAATTAAAAAACGGTTTTTTTATTATAAATTGTCAAAATTTAGTGCATATCAATTCAGGAATCACTGCCAATCCTCAGGATTCCATTTTTACTCACTAATTTGTTTATAACAAATTCAATACATTTTTGAGCAATTTTTAAGCTATCAGACAACTTTTCTGGATAGATGCTTCATTGGTTCTAGGTATTTTGGATTGAATGCAAGCAGTTTCCGAAAACCGGTACACTTCTAAAAAAATTAGGCTTCCATCTTTTTTATAAATAAACAAATACGACGAAAAAAAGGCAACTTTTTCTATTTGACGTTCCCGGTGCTCGTCAATAACACGAAAATTGTTGAAATCTTCTAACATTACTTGAAGATGTTCCAATATATATAATGAACAAAAATAATTGTTATTAACAAATTATTTGTTGAAAGAATGTTTTTTACGATTTTCCATAATTTTACGTTTTTTTAAGGTTATATTGAAAGAAATTTTGCTAAAAACAATATAAAGCTGAAGAAATTTCTTCTTCAGATTATTAATGTTAATATTATAAACAAATTTAATAAACAAATGCATTATTCATGCAGTTTTCGACAGAAAAATTCGTTTTTCACTGTCATTTTTTTAAATTAAGAACTTTATGATAATTTTAGCAAAATTCATAATTTATTGATCAATTTCATGATCTTTTTAAACAAATTTAATAAACAAATGCATTATTCAGGCAATTTTCGACAAAAAAATTCGTTTTTCAATGTCATTTTTTTAAATTAGGAACTTTATGATAATTTTAGCGTAATTTATAATTTATTGAATAATTTCATGATTTTTTTAAACAAATTTAATAAACAAATGCATTATTCGGGTATTTTTCGACAGAAAAATTCGTTTTTCAATGTCAGTTTTTTAAATTAGGAAATTCATGATAATTTTAGCAAAATTGATGATTTATTGATTAATTTCATGATTTTTTAAAACAAATTTAATAAACAAATGCATTATTCGGGCATTTTTCGACCCAAAAATTCGTTTTTCTATGTATTTTTTTTAAATTAGGAACTTTATGATAATTTTAGCAAAATTTATGATTTATTGATTAATTTCAGGATTTTTGCACACAAATTTAATAAACAAATGCATTAATCAGGCATTTTTCGGAAGAAAAATTCGTTTTTATATGTTATTTTTTTAAATTAGGAACTTTATGATAATTATAGCAAAATTCATAATTTATTGAATTATTTCATGATTTGTTTAAACCAAATTTTATTTAAAAAATGCATTAATCAGGCATTTTTCGGAAGAAAAATTCGTTTTTCTATCTCATTTTTTAAAATTAGGAACTTTATGATAATTTTAGAAAAATGCATAATTTATTGATTAATTTGATGATTTTTTAAACAAATTTAATAAACAAATGCACTATTCGCGCATTTTTCGATAGAAAAATTCGTTTTTCTACGTCATTTTTTAAAATTAGGAACTTTATGATAATTTTAACGAAATTTATAATTTATTGATTAATTTCATTATTTTTTTTAAGAAATTTAATAAAAAAATGCATTATTCGGGTATTTTTCGACAGAAAAATTCGTTTTTATATGTCATTTTTTTTAATTAGGAAATTTATGATAATTTTGGCAAAATGTATGCTTTATTGATAAATTTCATGATTTTTTTAAACAAATTTAATAAACAAATGCATTATTCGGGCATTTTTCGACAGAAAAATTCGTTTTTCAATGTCATTTTTTTAAATTAGGAACTTTATGATAATTTTAGCAAATTTATGATTTATTTATCAATTTCAGGATTTTTTCAAACAAATTTAATAAACAAATGCATTTATCAGGAATTTTTCGACAGAAAAATTCGTTTTTCTATGTCATTTTTTAAAATTAGGTAATTCATAATAAGTTAATAAATTTTAAGTTAATAATTCATAATAATTTAATAAATTTTATGATTTTTTTCAAAAAATTTAATGAACAAATGCATTAATCAGGCATTTGTAGACAGAAAAATTCGTTTTTTTCGATGACATCGAAAAAAAAAAATTTCCGTCAACAGATGCCCCAAAAATGCATTTGTTTATTAAATTTGTTTAAAAAAATCTATCATAAAATTGATCAAAAAGTTATGAAGTTTTCTGAAACTATCATGAAGTTCCCAATTTAAAAAGCTGACATCGTAAAAAACGAATTTTTCTATCGAAAAATGCCTGGTTATTGCATTTGTTTATTAAATTTGTTTAAAAAATCATGAAATTTATCAACTTATTATGTATGTTACTGAAATTTTCATGAAGTTCCCAACTGAAAGGACTGGCATTAAAAAAAAAACGAATTTTTCTGCCGACAAATGCCCGAATAATGCATTTGTTTATTAAATTTGTTAAAAAAAATCATGAGATTAATCAACAAATTATGAATTTTACTAAAATTATCATAAAGTTCCTAATTAAAAAAACTGACATCGAAAGAACGAATTTTTGTGTGGAAAAATGCCTGTTTAATGCATTTGTTTATTAAATTTGTTTATAATATAATCAATTATAATCCTAAAAGAAAAATTGTTTATTATAATATTGTTTCCATTGAAATTTCTTGCAATATAACTTAAAAATCGTAAAATTATGGAAAATCGTAGAAAACATTCTTTCAACAAGAAATTTGTTTATAAAAACTTTTGTTTGTTTATTATATAATATTGAAACATCTTCAACTAATGTGCCTTTATTAAACTTAGACGATTTCAACAATTTTCCTGTTATTGACGAGCACCAGGAACGTCAAATAAAAAATTGCAATTTTTTTCGTCGTATTTGTTTATTTATAAAAAAGATGAGAGCCTAATTTGAAAATCAGGTTACACAACTCTCTGAAATTTCTTATCAGCTTTATTTTCAAATTTTTTTTATCCAAATCGATGGATATTTGTGGGTTGTGCCTTATTTTAAACCAAAAAAGTCATTTTTATTTTTTTGTTTATTTAATTGTTATGTTAATGCAAACAGCGAAAAAAATGTCGATTTTTTTAATTTCATTTTTTATCTTCTAGACAAAATTTTTTTTATACTTCTCGTCCCTTTTATTTAATGCACAGGGGTATGAAAAAGACAAAAAAAAAAGTTAAGTTGCAAAGTTAATTGTTATAAACAAATTGTATTAACAAATGATCGACATTAGGGGTTATTCGTCTTCAAAGTATATTTCTGCTCTGAAATCGCTTGCCTTCATCGATAATATAATACGTGGCCATTGAAATTAAATATTGAATGTTATTTGTTTATTTCATAAACAAATTATATAAACAAATGCAAATTTTTGGCGTTTTTATGCGAAAAGAAACCGTTTTCTCTTTCGAACTTGTTGCAATTATATTGCCAATGATGTTTTCTGAAAAACATTTTGCCACTCATCAATATTTTTTTTATTTTATAAACAAATTATATAAACAAATGCACATTTTGGGCGTTTTTAGGCGAAAAGAAACCGTTTTTTCTTCCGACCTTCTTGCAATCATATTGCCAATGATGTTTTCTGAAAAAAATTTACCACCCATAAATATTTGTTTATATAATAAACTAATTATATAAACAAATGCACATTTTTGAGCGTTTTTAAGCGAAAAGAAATCGATCTTTCTTTTGACCTTGCTGAAATTATATCGCTAATGACGTTTTCTGAAAAAAATTTTGCCACCCATCAATATTTGTTCATTTTATAAACAAATTATATAAACAAATGCGCATTTTAGGAGTTTTTAAGCGAAAAGAATTTGTTTTTTCCTCTGACCTTGCTGAAATTATATTTTCAATAATGTTTTCTAAACAAAATTGATATGCATTAATATTTGCTTATTTTATAAACAAATTATACCAAAAATGAACATTTTAGGTTCTTACCTAATTTGTTTTTAAAATGAACAAATAGTGAGGCAGGACAATATTTCATCTAGACAATTCATTGTCAATATAGTTTAAATAATAATAAAAGAAAAACGATTTCTTTCTGCCTATAAATTTCTGCAATGTACATTTGTTTATATAATTTATTTATAAAATAAACGATTAGCGGTGCTTGGCAACATTTTTTGATAGAACATCATTGGCCATATAACTGCAACAAGATCTGAAGAAAAAACGATATTTTTTCGCTTAAAAACTCCTTATATGTGAATTTATTTATATAATTTGTTTATAAAATAAGTGAACATTAATGAATGGCGAAATTTTTTCAGAAAATATCATTGGCAATATAATTTCAGCGAGGGCAGAAGAAAAAACGACTTCTTTTCGCTTAAAAACGCTGAAAATGTACATTTGTTTATATAATTTGTTTATAACGTAAACAAATATTGTAAGTGGCAATACAATTTTCAGAATACATTATTGGCAATATAATGTTTGCAAGGTCAGATGAGAAAACGGTTTATTTTCGCTTAAAATCGCCCAAAATGTGCATTTGTTTATATACTTTGTTTATAAAATAAACAAATATTGATCGGTTGCAAAATTTCTCTCAGAAAACATCATTTGCATAATAATTTCGGCAATGTAAGAAAAAAAAACGATCACTTTTCGCCTAAAAACACCCAAAATGTGTATTTGTTTATATAATTTGTTTATAAAATAAAAAAATATTGATGAGTGGCCAAATTTTTTTCAGAAAACATCATTGGCAATATAATTTCAACAAGTTCGAAAGAAAAAACGGTTTCTTTTCGCCTAAAAATGCCCAAAATGTGCATTTATTTATATAATTTGTTTATAAAATAAACAAATAACATTCAATATTAAATTTCAATGGCCACGTATCATCTTAACGATGAAGGCAAACGATTTCAGAGCAGAAATATACTTTGAAGACGAATAACCCGTAATATCGATAATTTGTTAATACAATTTGTTGATAACAATTAACTTTGCAAGTTAACAATTTTTTTATCTTTCTCATACCCCTGTGCATTAAAAACAAGGGGCGAGAAGTATAAGAAAAATTTTGTCTAGAAGATAAAAAATGAAATTAAAAAAATCGACATTTTTTTCGCTGTTTGCATTAACATAACAATTAAATAAACAAAAAAATAAAAAATCTACTTTCACCATTTTCTGAAAAATTTAGTTCTGAATTAAAAAAAAAAAAATCTAAAATCGGTTTGTTTTGAACGTTTTTTTTTTTAATCAAAGCTAATAAAATTCCGCATAAATCGTTCAGGGCCGATTTTGAAAAAAGTTTTTTATTTTCTTTTTATTTAATAACAAAAATGAGAAAAAAAATTTTTAGAAGAGTTTTTTGAACCAAAAAAGTCATTTTCGTCGCTTTGATGTATTTGTCAAATATTTCGCATCTAATTATACTAACTGGCGTTGCGTTAAATTCTAAGATTAGCTTCATTTTACCACTGGATAGCAGGATCAAATTAAACCTTCGTGCTGGATAAGCAGCTGCAATTCAAAATTATTCGAGTGTTAACAATTCGATGTGACATTCGCTTCTTGAAAGGTTTCAGATTAAAAAGTAATTAAATTTATACGCGATCGAAACTTCTTAAAAATTTTTTTGCACAAAATTAAAAGAGATGACAGAAAACGATTAAAGTTACAAATTATTCACACGGATAGAACCTCGTTTATTTTATTTCAGGTAGAAAACTAACAGAAAATAAATTAAATTGAAAGCATCCTCCTCTTCGAAAGTTTTAATCGCTGTTAGTTTTAGTCGCTGTTTATCTCACTATTTTTTTTCTCAATAAGTAATTTTATTTTCTAAATTAAATTTATTCAGAAAAAAGATCTCCTTTTGCTCCGCTGGGATTCGAACGCCAGGTCAACTGATTGCCGGTCAGGTGCTCTACCACTAAGCTAATAGCGAGATCGAAGAAGAATCCTTTTTCTGAAACATTCCTAGTAAAATTGACATGTATCAAAACATAAAATCTTGCAAAATAACGTGTGTTTCAGAAAAAAGATTCTCCTTCGATCTCTCTAGTAGCTTAGTGGTATAGCAGCGGACCGGCAATCAGTGGACCTGGCGTTCGAATCGCAGCGGAGCGAAAGAAGATCTTTTTTCTGAATAAATTTAATTTAAAAAAATTGTCATGTATAGCTCCATCTAGTCTGAAAAGACGTTAAAATTTTCTTTATAAGAGGAGATAACTTTGATCTATATTGTAGATTTCCATTTTCACGTTGTCTGAAAAGATTTCTATTCTGATTGATCGTTACCATCTCCGATGATAATACAGATTCCTAGTAAAATTGACATGAATTAAAACATAACATGTTGCAAAATAATGCGTGTTTCAGAAAAAAGATGCTCCTTCGATCTCTCTAGTAGCTTAGTGGTAGAACACCTGGCCGACAATGCAAAAAAGAATCTTGATGATTTTAAAACATTTATTTTTTAATGTATAGAATTTCTGAAAATAAAAACAAGAATCCAACGACCAAATTTCGACAACCACCATAAATGCTCCTATTGTAATTTGAAGAAAAAAAAAGAAAAAAAATTTCACCTTTTTTTTCCTTGGACAAAAAATAAAAAAGAGGAAAGAAAAATTAGACGGCAACCAACCAATTCCTCTTCTTTCTCTTTTTTTATTTCTTTCGTCTTTTTTATTTTTATTATTATCAAATCACAACACAAAAACATTCATAATATTTACCAACGTTTCGGCGCTCATACAGAAATATATTTATATTTTTTATTTTATTCTATTCTATTCTATTCTATTCTATTCTATTCTATTAAATTCTATTCTATTCTATTCTATTCTATTCTA
>CAKNYM010045514.1:43695-54948 GCA_932195095.1 Andricus curvator | reverse complement strand
TCTATTCTATTCTATTCTATTCTATTCTATTCTATTCCATTCTATTCTATTCTATTCTATTCTATTCTATGCTATTCTATTTCATTTTATTTTATTTTATATTTATATATTTATTTAAATTTATTTTTTATTTTTGCAGGATTTTATAACATTTTAGGAAAACTTCAAATTATTTTTAAAAATATTTAGAAGTTTCTAAAAGATTTTTGAAATAATTAATATCTTGAGAAGATTAAAAAAAATCTAAACAAAATGTAAATTTTTGAATATTCTGAAAAAAGGTTTCAACAGAACAAAAAATTTTCTTAAGATTTTTTGGGACAATTCAAATGATTTTTTGTTTCGAAAACAAAAATATTTTAAGAGAAATTTAAAAGAAAATCAAAACCATTTCCAACGATTTCCGAAAATTTCGAAAAATAGTGTAGAAGATTTGTGAACCAAAATTTTAGAAAAAATTCGATTAACTTCAAGAGATATTTAGACGATTTTCAAAGATTTAATGACAATTTTAAACATTACAAGATTTGAAAAAATTCAAAACAATATGTAGATTAATGAAGATTTTGAAAGAAAATTTAGAAACTTTTTAGAAATGATTTTTTATTTTGAAAAATTAATTTCTAAAGAAACTTTAAAGCGAGTTCAAAATATTTTATAAGATTTCCAAAATTCGATAAAAATCTGAAAGATTTCAAAGCAATCTTTTTTAATTTCGAACATTTTTCAAATATTGTTTGAAAAATTAAAATCATTTTAAAAGATATTTAGAAGTTTTGAAAATTTTTCAAAAATAATTATAATTTTTAAAAGATTTCAAACATTTAACACTAAATGTATATTTTTAAAGATTTTTAAATAAAACTTTTGAGCTTTTCAATGATTTTGAAGGGATCAAAAATAATAATAAAAATTTGGGACGAATAATAAAATTCCCGAATAAAAATTATTTGAAAAAATTGAAATAATAAAACATTAACCTCGAACGAAAAAAGAATTATCCCTATATTTTTTCCGAACTAATAACTTCTTTTCAATTAAAAAAAAATTAAAATGTTGATGTTTAAGAACTTTTTTGGTATTTTTTTAAATACTATGCAAATTTAAAAAAAAAAACCAATTTTATTATATTGGGAATTTTATTATTCGCTAATTTTCCAATTCGAGAATTTTAGTGTTGGAAATGTTATTTTTCTGGACTTTTGAGTCGACCCAAAATTTTCTTACGAAGACTGGAAAAATTTTGAAGGTTTTTATTTTATTTTAAACAATCAATAATATAAGTGCGTATTTAAAAAGATTTTGAAAATTTAATAATATTTCGAAAAATGTCAAAAAACGATCTGAGAAGATTTCAAGGTACTTTTTTAATTTTGCAGAATTAAACAAAAAATTTTAGGGAAAATTCAAATAATTCAAAAATATATTGAGAAGGTTTAGAAGTTTCAAAAAGATTCGAAAATAGTTTAAAATTTGAACAAATTTCAAATTTTTTTAACAGAATTGATATTTTTGAAAATCTTGAAATAAAATTTGTAAGCTTTTTAAGAATTTAAAAGGTTTCAAAATGAAAAAAAATTTCTTACGATTTCTGTGAAAATTTAGAATTATTTTTCATTAAAAAAAGTTCATTTTAAGTGAATATTAAAAAAAATTGAAAACCTTTCACAAGATTTCCAATACTGTTAAAAATAATCAGGGAAGACTTTAATTCAATTTTTTATTACACTTAATTTTTTGAAAAATTTTATGAAACTTCCGAATTATTTGAAAAGATATTTAAAATGTTCAGCAGTTTAAAAAAAATTTAGAAATCATTTAAAATTTCAAAATAATTTGCAAGAACTTAAATTTTTGAAGATTTCGAAGTTTTCGTGACCCATGGGAATATTTTTATTGATTTTTTATTTTGAAAAATTCGTTGTCAAAGAAAATTTAAAAAAATATTTCAACAAACTTCGAACGATTTCTCAAGATGTAGAAAAAAATCTGAAAGGATTCAAGGTAATAATTAAAATTTTTGATGATTTAAAAAAAAAATAGGAATAATTAGTGTCAGTTTAAAAAATGTTTGAAAATCCATCTTTTTTGGCAGAAATTTAATATTTTTTTGGTTATAGATTCTAGTTAAAGATTGAACTATTTTATTGAAAAATCGTCTCTTTTGTTAAAAATTTATTTTTGTTGTTGAGAAATTTCTTAGTAGAAAATTCAACTATTTGGTTTAAAATAAACTTCTTAGTTTAAAGTCCATATTTTTGGTTTAAAAGTTGAACTATTTTGCAGAAAATTCGTATTTTTCCATAAAATTTTCCTCTTTTTTGTTTAAAAATGCAACTGATAACAATTTTAACTCTTTGGTTTAGGATTCAACTATTTTCTTGAAAATTGGTCTTTTTAGTTCAACTACTTTTGATTTGAATTAAAAATCTTTTTTTTATTGAAATATCAATCACGCATTACATTCTTCGCTTAGAACTAATCTTTTTTGGTTAACAATTCAACTATAAATAAAATATTTTTTATTATGTTTATTAATTTGATTTATTTAAATATTACTATTTATTATTATTATTATTATTTGAATATTGAAATATTTAAATTTATTAATTTGATTGGACATATCTGAAATCTTCAAAGATATTTTTGAATTTTTTCGAGAATCTTATGAAAAAATATATTTATATTATCTTGAAAACAAATAAACTAATAAACGCAAAAAATAGTTATTCAAAAATTTTTTTTGTATTAAAAATTCTTTTCCCTTAAAAATCGTATCGCCTGGGGGCTGAGGAATAAGCTTTGGACCCACCCAGTCGACTTGCGGGTTCGATTCTCGCCTCGCACTCTCGAAGAGCCTCGGCAGCACCCGCGATGAGTCTTTTTCCGAAGAGTCGTGGCGTCGGTACCGCTAGAGAAAAAGGTTCCCCAGGTACTTAAAACCGTGTTCTTGGTGGTTCGGAACTCACCTTAAACTGTAGGCCGCCTCCCACCACCAAGTAAGCAATAATGAAGCAAAGTTGCTGATTGAATCCTATAAAAAGAAATTACTTCTATTCACTTTCCCTAGTACACTGAGCGAAGAATTCCCGTGTAGTTCGGGTTCACACCCCAATAGTTCGGGTGCTTTCTCTTTTTTTCTGTTTCACACGAAGGTTTGGCGCATGTTCGCTAATGGCCGCAGCTGTTGAACATCAGGCTCTGCCCAAATGTCACTGTTTCTAGTTTATGTCGATTTTATTGTTCATGTGCGAGATGTCAGTGGAATAAAGTGTTACTAGTTATCTGGTTTTTCTTTGGATAATCCTTAACGAAGGTAAGAGAAATATAAAACATTATTCTTTGCTTGCACATGAGTCGAAAAATCAAATCATTAGCGAACATGCGCAAACGTCGAACGCGCAACATCCAAAGCGGTTGACGACTCCAATCTCCCGAATCATTCGTGCAAGCTCCCCAACTATTCGGGCGGGCGCCCCACCACTTCGGCCGCTGCTGTTTCAGGTGAGGACCTGAATGGTTGGGGTGATCGCACGTCTCAGTAGTGCAAGCGCGCCAAACCTTCGTGTGAAACAGAAAAAAATAGAAAGCACCCGAACTATTGGGGTGTGAACCCGAACCACACGGGAATTCTTGGCTCAGTGTAGATACAAATAGAAAAAAAATTTCTTCAAGACCAGACTGCTATTCCGTGACCCACTCAAATACACTTACTCGCTATTCCTGCCGGTCTTACTTGCTTGATTTTCTTCTTTCTACAATTCAGTCCTTTCACAAAACTACATTGGACGGATTTAATTACAGAGAGGGAATTTCCAATAATCCGAGGTTCTGAGAGACGGTAGCGAGTATCGATTGGATTCATCATACTCCTAAACTTTATAGCTTTATGAAGTGACATCAATTTCGACATTCATCTTGATAAGGGCCGTCCATAAACTACGTTTCCAATGTTGGGCTATTTTCTACCCCCCCAACCCCCCTCCACGCACCACCCTCTTTATGACGACCGTCTGCCTTCAAACTGGACTGTCAACATACCGGCTGAACTCGGGAGGTAGTTTTCTGCAGTTTTCCTTTCCCCTCGCCAAACGCCCAGGCAAACATTTTCACAAGCCCATACCCAGCTTGAGTCAAAAAGCAGAATTTTTAACCAAGAAGATTAATTTTCTAGGAATCTGTATTATCATCGGAGATGTTAGCGATCAATCAGAATAGAAATCTTTTCACAGGCCGTGAAAATGGGAATCGACAATCGTTTTTCAGAAAAAGGATTCTTCTTCGATCTCTCTAGTAGCTTAGTGGTAGAGCACCTGATTGGCAATCAGTTGACCTGACGTTCGAATCCCAGCGGAGCGAAAGGAGAAAATCTTTTTTCTGAATAAATTTAGTTAAAAAAAATTTTAATGTATAGCACCATCTAGTCTGAAAAGGCGTTAAAATTTTCTGTATTAGAGGAGATAACTTTGATCGATATTTTAGATTTCCATTTTCACGGTGTGTGAAAAGATTTATATTCTGATTGATCGTTACCATCTCCGATGATAATACAGATTCCTAGTAAAATTGACATGTATAAAAAATATAAAATCTTGCAAAAGAATTCGCGTTTCATAAAAAAGATTCTTCTTCTATCTCTTTAGTAGCTTAGTGGTAGAGCACCTGACCGGCAATCAGTTGACCTGGCGTTCGAATCCCCACGGAGCGAAAGGAGAAGATCTTTTTTCTGAATAAATTTAATTAATTTTCTACTATAAAAGGTGAATTCTCAATAAGATATATAAATCTTGAACCAAACAGTGAAATTTTTATCTAAAAAGGGGAGCTTTCTACAAAACATTTAAATTTTTAATGAAATAGTTACATTTTCAACCAAAAAGATATATTTTCAAGCAAAAGGATTGATTTTCTACTAAAAATGATAAATTCTTAAGAAAATACAAGAATTTTTAACCAAATAGTTGAATTTTTAACAAAGAATATTAGTTTTCTGAAGGAAAGACGAATTTTCAACCGAATAGCTGAATTTTTAAACTAAAAATATCAATTTTCAACTTAAAAATATCGATATTCCACCGGAAATGAATCAGTTAAATTTTCATTGCAAAAAATTATTTTTTAATATTAGAACAAATCTTCTACAAAATAGTTCAATTTTCTAACAAACTATTGAATTTGGAATACAAGAGGACAAACTATACAAACCAATAGACTTTTCAAGCCGAAAATATAAAGTCTTAAAAAAAACCTTTATTTTTATTTAAATAGTAGTTATATTTTATGTTAAAAAAATTAGTTTTCAATCCAAAAAATAAATTTTCAACAAAATACATTTTTTAACCAAATAGTTTAATTTTCCATCCAGGAGATTATTTTTCTACATAAAAGACAAATTTTCAAAAAACTACATAAATTGGTAACCAAATAGTTAAATTTCTAAACTAAAAAAATCCATTTTTGATCAAAAATGGAATAGTTAAGTTTCTACTCGAAAAAATTAATTTTAAATAAAAATAAACGAATCTTCTACAAAAAAATTGAATTTTGTAGCACGTAGTTAAATTTTCTACCTAATATTTGAATTTCCAAGGCAAAAAGACGAATTTTATTCATAAAATAGTTGAATTTTTTCAAACTGAAAATATAAAATTTTAACAAAACGGTTGACATTTTTCCCAAATTCTTGAATTTTCAAGCCAAAAGGACGAATTTTCTACAACAAAGTTTAATTTTCAACCCTAAAAGTTTAATTTCCAATAAAAAATTGCATTTTTGACTAAATCGTTAAATTTTCAAATCAAAAAGTCAAATTTTCTACAAAACAGTTGAATTTTCAACTCAAATATATAAATTTTGAACAAAAAATCTTATTTTCAATGTTATTTTTTACAATTTAAACTAAAATACGCATCCTACCGTAAAATGCTTTTAAAAAAATTTGAAGATATAATTTAGGCGAAAAATTTTGTTAAATAAAATGTTATTGTAGCCTGTGTCCTTTTTCCAAAAAGGTAATTTTTTTGGTTTCAATATATTTTTATAACAAGAGTTTATAACAAATTTGTAGATCTTTTTTGGTTGAACAACTTTTGCCTTTTCATTTTTTTCGTCTCTTATGTCGTTTTTCCAAAAGTTTAATTTTTTCATTTTTAATCTTGTTTTTTACAAATAAAAGAAAATCTACTTGTTCTATCTAAAAATTATCAATAACAAATTTTTGCATCCTTTTCAGGTGGACAATTTTTTTTTATGAATTTTTTTCCGTACCTTGTACCGTTTTCCAAAAAATTTAATTTTTTTTAATGTTATTTTTTACGATTAAAACAAAAACTACGCGTCCTATAAAAAAATTATTGATAAAAAATCTGTAGAACAGCTCAATTTTCATTCTAAAAGAAGAGGAAAAAAATTTAACTAGTTCAATTGAACCAAAAAAGATGAATTTAAAAAAAATCGATTCCTCAAACAAAAGACGAATTTTTAACAAAGAAGATTGATTTTCTGCGCAAAAAGACGAAATTTCAACAAGATACATACATTTTTAACTTATCAAGGATGAATTTTTAACTGAAAATGATCAGATTCAAAAAATGAATCACCAAAAGGATTAATTCTTAACTAAAAATATTTTATAGTAGATATTTCAATTAAAAATGGTTTTAGTTGTGATAAAAAATAGTTAAATTTAACCAAAAAAGACGAATTTTTCACAAAATAATTGAATCCTCAATCAAAAAAGATTATATTTCAACTAAAAATGTAATAGTTACATTTTCAGTTTAAAAAATTAATTAACAATAAAAAAATCAAATTTTCAACCAAAGAGATGAAATTTCAACTAAAATTATGAATCTTCACGAAAAGAAATGAATTTTTGATAAAGTAGTTCACTTTTCAATCAAGTAGTTAAATTTTCAAATAAAAGGATTAATTTGTATTACAAATTAATTTATAATTTATAATACAGTTAATTTTTTACAAAAAAGACGAACTTTGAACAATAAACATGAATTTTCAAACAAATAGTTACATTTTCGACTAATGAGACTAAATTTTCAACCAATTAGTTGAATTTTTAACTAAAAAGATAAATGTTCCGCGAAAATTAGAAAAGTTAAATTTTATGTTGAAAAAGTACTTTTCATCCAAAAAAGAAACGAATTCTCAACAAAATATTTGAATTTTCCACCAGAGAGATGACTCTTCAAAAAAAAGAAAGGAATTTTTGACAAAGTTGTCCAAATTTGAAACAATTAGTTGAATTTTTAATAAAAAAATTTCAATTTTTGACCAAGAAGATTAATTTTCTACAAAACAGACAAATTTCCAACAATATACATTAATTTCGAACCAAATAATTGAATTTTCAACTAAAAAAGATAAATTTTCAACCAGGGCGTCTAAATTACTGAAAAATTGAATTTTTTAAATTAAAAGTAGAAAATCTTAGAAAATAATTGATGAATCAAAATTTTGCGAGATATTAGTCCTAGATATTCATCACACGGAGTTATGTTAAAAAATTTGTAAAAATCGGTTCAATAGTGTGAGCGCCAGGTCGACTGAATTACTATGAAATCGAATTTTTTCAGTGAAAAGTGCAAAATGTTGAAAAAAATTTGATGAATCAAAATTTCCTAAAAAATATCTTTGAGGCTCCTCTGTAGAAGCATATTAATATCTTTGATCTAATCAGTAGAATAGTCCAATTTTTTTGCATAAAACGTGAAATATCTCTCAAAATAATTAACGAATCATTTCGAATTAACGAAATATCTCTATTAATAATTGATCAATCAAAATTTCCTAAAAAAACACACGTGGAGCTTCATCTATTCAATTTCTCCTGAAATTTTTAGACGAATCGGTTTAGCATTGTAGGCTACAGGTCAATTGATATGCTAAAAATGATACATTTTTCATGTTTCCCTGAATCTGGTGTGTACAGTTTCTGAAAAATGGACAATTTTTATGTGCAAAAGTTACTTTTTTGCAATTTCTTATTAATTCCGAAAGGTTTGATACAAATTGGTGAAGAATTGGCTGAGATATCTAATAAATGTACAATAAATAGCCTTCTTTGCAGAAAAGATCCGATTTTCTTCAAAGACGTTTCAAATTAAAGGTTTTGACGTGTAGATGTGCATTAAAGATAAAATTGGATATGTCATACTCATGTTTCTTTTTTATCAAAGATTGCAAAATGAGACATTTCATTCATTAGACCACTATGCTGGAATCTTTTCTTTCAGATTGATTGTCTTCGCAGATGGTTGTAACTGAAGATCTTGACATCTGATCCGAATTGAAAAATAGAATTTGCTATGTGATGCTGATGTTTCTTTGTTAGCAAAGATTTCAAAATAAGAGAGATGAGAAAATTTTAATTTTTAGACCACAATGCTGGGATTTTTTTATTTTAGATCTATTATTTTCGAAGATGGCTCAAATTGAAAGACTTGGCATATAGGTCTATTGAAAAAATTGCAATGCCATGCTAATGTTCTTTTGTTTTAGACCGATTGTCTTCGAAGATCGTTTTAGTTGAAGTTCTTGGCATGAAGATGTGCATTGAAAAATAGAAAAAATGAGGAAATTTTATTTTTTAGACCTCTGTGCTGGGACCTATATTTTTAGATCGAATGTCTTCGAAGATGGTTCCAATTGAAGGTCTTGGCATATAGGTAAATTAAAAAAATCTGCCCGCTTCGCGGGCACATTCTCATCGCGCGCTTCGCGCGCGGCTCGCTTCGCTCGCAAGTTTGAGCGCGCCTAGGGCGCGCAACTGTTGGATCTCGCGCTTCGCGCTCGATCATATATTTATCTCGCGCTTCGCGCTCGATTATTTATTCACCTCGCGCTACGCGCTCGGGCGTATCTACATCGCGCTTTACGCTCGGTTGCTCTAGATTTTTCAACTTCGTGTTCGACTTCGATGAAAAGAAAAAGTTTTTTTTACAAATATTATAAGATTATCAAAACCTCTGCATATTAAGTAATTGTTAAATTTGTTTTTATTTTAGACTGAAAAGGAACTTTATTTACTCAAGGTTCTATCGACCTTAAGGAACACATTCTCATCCAGACACTCGCGCTTCGCGCTCGATATTTGATTTGAAAATCATTTGAACCTTGCGTTCCACGCTCGGTTCTGTGCACCGTATGATAGAAACAAAAAAGTTTGAGCGCACTTACGGCGTGCGATTTGGTAAATACACTGAGCGTGCACTTTGTGCTTCGTGTTATATGTTCTTCATATACAAATTACTAAATTTGTATTTGATTTCAAATGAAAAATAATGATATAATTTAGGCGACAAATTTTATTCATTAAAATTTTATTTTAGCTTGTGCCGTTTTTCAAAAAAGTTAATTTTTTCATTTTGAATATATTCTTACAACAAAAATTGATTACAAGTTTGTAAATCTTTTTTGAATGCACAATTTTTGTTCATTTATCTGTTTTCGTACCTTGCATTGTTTTTTCAAAAATTTGATTTTTTTTACTGTCAATGTTATTTTCACGAATAAAACAAAAACTACGCATCCTATCGAAACATGATTCACAACAAATTTGTACCTCTTCCTTGGATGAACAAATATTGTTCTTATCATTTTTTTCGTAGCTCATGTTATTCGTCTAAAAATTTGATTTTTCTATTTTCAATGCTGTTTTTTACGAATAAAACAAAAACTACGCATCATATCCAAAAGTGAATGATAAGAAATTTGTAGATCTTTTTTGGGTGCACAATTTTGGTGTTATGATCTTTTCACGTATCTTGCATAGATTCACAGCAAAATGGAATTTTTGATTTTTCATTATTTTTTTGTGCGATCAAAATTTGAATTTTTTATTTTTCAAAAAATTCAAAAAGTTGTTATGAAAATATTATAGGGTGTTCAAAAAGCAACGTTTTTCTCCTCTTGACTTTTTTTCATATCGTGCGTTTTTCGGCTTAAAATGTACATTTTCGTTTGTTTTTTGGAATTTTGAAAATGCTATAACTCCAGTAATTTTTTTTTTTATCACGAAAAGTCATTAGAATATTTTGTTCGGCATTTTGCGTACTACTAATAACCATACATAGAATTTTTAAATCTTCAAAAAAAGTGGTCTCAAAAATTTTCAAAATGTGCTCACTTTTTGAATTTTCATCCAAAATAGCTGGTTAACGAACTCGTTCTCTATTTTTAGGCCATAAAAAAATGTGCCAAAGCTCAATCAAATCTGATCATTTTTTCGAAAGTTATCGTGGCTACAGACAGACAGACAGACAGACAGACAGACAGACAGACTACAGACAGACACACACCTTGGTAAAAACCGTTTTTTCTGGCTCAGGGGGTCTCAAAACGTGGAGATTTGATGAAAACCGACTATGTCAAATTTTACATAAAACCAATACCTTCTCATTAGAATGAGAATGTAAAAATCCGCCCGCTTCGCGGGCACATTCTCATAGCGCGCTTCGCGCGCGGCTCGCTTCGCTCGCAAGTTTCAGCGCGCCTAGGGCGCGCACTTGTTGGATCTCGCGCTTCGCGCTCGATTATATGTTTATCTCGCGCTTCGCGCTCGATAATGTATTCACCTCGCGCTGCGCACTCGGACACATTTGTCGTCTAGGTTTTCACACTTCGTGTCCTCGCTAGTGCACGCTTCGCGGGCTAATACTCTCTTAAAGCTTCATCGTTATGACCTGCTTTTGGTTTAATTATGTCAGTTTTACATAAAAAGATGAACTAATTTACTTAAGGTTCTATCGACCTTAAGGAACACATTCTCATCACGACACTCGCGCTTCGCGCTCGATATTTCGTTTGATCATCATGTGAACCTCGCGCTTCACGCTCGTTTCTGTTCATCGTATAATAGAAACCCAAAAGTTCGCCACGACCATATGTTATGTTCAATCTTCTTCAGATAAAAATGACTAAAGTTGTATTTGATTTAAAATGAAGAAGGTAATTCCTTTACTTTAGCGTATATTTCCGTATCTTTATAATAAATCCTACAATCAGAAAGATTTTTTTCCAACTATCTGAAAAGGGGAGAAAAAAAGTATTTAAGTCGTTTTTGGAACATATATCTTGCTTTTTCATTCATAATCAAACCGACCCCTTGACTACCATGTGATTCCCTATCTACTCCTAACCATATTTCAAAACCGCTTTTCAACACCCCATTTTCTATGTTTCTACTTTCGCATCCCTTTTTCTTTGTCTCAGGTACACATAAAATATCTAGTTTCC
>CAKNYM010045514.1:11659-38695 GCA_932195095.1 Andricus curvator | reverse complement strand
CAAATTTTACACAAATCTAATACCTTCTCTAGATGAGAATGTAAAAAATTGCAAAGACATACTGACGTTCTTTTGCTATCAATGATAGAAAAATGAGGACATTCCATTTATTAGACCACTATGCAGGAATCATTTGTTTTAGACCGATTGTCTTCGAGGATTGTTTCAATTGAAGTTCTTAGCATGAAGATGTACATTGAAAAATAAAATTCGCAACATCATACTAATGTTTTTTTCTTATCAAAGATTTAAAAATGAGGACATTTCATTCATTATACCACTATGTTGGAATCTTTTGTTTTAGATCGAATGTCTTCGAAGATGGTTGTAACTGAAGATCTTGACATTGAGATCGCGAATTGAAAGATAGAATTTGCTATGTCATGCTGATGTTTCTTTGTTATCAAAGATTTCAAAATAAGAAAGATGAGGAAATTTCATTTTTCAGACCACTATGCTGGGATATTTTCTTTCAGATCTATTCTTTTCGTGGATGGCTGAAATTGAAAGTCTTGGCATATAGGTCTATTGAACAAAATTGCAATGTCATACTGCTGTTCTTTTGTTATTAATGATAGAGAAATGAGGACATTTCATTTATCAGACCACTATGCTGGAATCATTTGCTTTAGACCGATTGTCTTCGACGATGGGTTTAGTTGAAGTTCTTGGTATGAAGATGTGCATTGAAAAATAAAATTCGCAACATGATACTAATGTTTTTTTTTGTTATCAAAGATTAAAAAATGAGGACATTTCATTTATTACATCACGATACTGGAATCTTTTCTTCCAGATTGATTGTTTTCGAAGATGGTTATAACTGAAGATCTTGACATCTTATGCGAATTGAAAAATAGAATTTGCTATATTATTCTGATGTTTGTTGGTATCAAAGATTTCAAAATGAAAAAGATGACGAAATTTCATTTTTCAGGCGACTATGCTGGTATCTTTTCTTTTAGATATATTCTTTTCGAAGATGGCTAAAATTGAAGGACTTGGCATATAGATGTTTATTGAAGAATAAAATCAATATCATGCCCATGTTCTTTTGCTATCAAAGATAGAAAAATGAGGACATTTCATTTATTTGACCACTATCCTGGAATCATTTGTTTCAGACCGATTGTCTACGAAAATGCTTTCAATTGAATGTCTTGACAAGAAGATGTGCATTGAAAAATAAATTTTTTCAACATCATACTAATGTTTATTTGTTATCAAAAATTAACAAATTAAGACATTCCATTTATTAGACCACTATGCTGGAATCTTTTGTTTTAGGTCAAATGGCTTCGAAGATGGTGCAAATTGAAGGTTTCAGCATGAATATGTGCGTAAAAAATAAAATTTGCTATATTATCCTGATGTTTGTTTGTTAACAAAGATTTAAAAATAGAAAAGATGAGGAAATTTCATTTTTTAGACCACTATGCTGGTATAATTTCTTTTAGATATATTCTTTTCAAAGATGGCTCAAATTGAAGGTCTTGGCATATAGATGTTTATTGAAAAATAATATGAGCAATGTCATACCGATGTTCTTTTGCTATCAAAGATAGAAAAATGAGTGCATTTCATTTATTAGACCACTATGCTGGAGTAATTTGTTTCAGACCTTGACGTCTGATCCGAATTGAAAAATAGAATTTGCTATGTCATGCTGATGTTTCTTTGTTATAAAAGATTTCAAAATAAGAAAGATGAGAAAATTTCATTTTTCAGACCACAATGCTGGGATCTTTTCTTTCAAATCTATTATTTCCGAAGATGGCTCAAATTGAAAGTCTTGGCATATGGATTTTTATTGAAAAATATTATCAGCAATGTCATGCTGATGTTCTTTTGCTATCAAAGATAGAGAAATCAGGACATTTCATTCATTAGACCACTATTCTGGAATCATTTTGTTAGACCGATTGTCTACGAAAATGTTTTCCATTGAATATCTTGACAAGAAGATGTGCATTGAAAAATAAAATTTGCAACATCATTCTAATCTTTATTTTTTATCAAAAATTAACAAATTAGGGCATTCCAATTATTAGACCACTATGCTGGAATCTTTTGTTTTAGATTAAATGGCTTCGAAGATGGTTCAAATTGAAGGTTTTAGCACGAAGATGTGCTTAGAAAAATAAAATTTGCCATATTATTCTGATGTTTGTTGGTATCGAAGATTTCAAAATAAAAAAGATGAGGAAATTTCATTTTTCAGACCACTATGCTGGTATGTTTTCTTTTAGATATATTCTTTTCAAAGATGGCTAAAATTGAATGTCTTGGCATATAGATGTTTATTGATGAATAACATTAGCAATATTATACCGATGTTCTTTTGCTATCAAAGATAGAAAAATGTAGAGATTTCATTTTTTACACCACTATGCTGGAATCATTTGTTTTAGACCGATTGTCTTCGAAGATGGTTTTAATTGAAGTTCTTGGCATGAAGATGTGCATTGAAAAATAAAATTCGCAACATCATACTAATGTTCTTTTTGTTATCAAAGATTAAAAAATGAAGACATTACATTTATCAGACCACTATGCTGGAATCATTTCTTTTAGATTGATTGTTTCCGAAAATGGTTATAACTGAAGATCTTTACATCTGATACGAATTGAAAAATAGAATTTGCTATGTCATTCTTGTATTTGTTTTTTATCAATGATTTCAAAATAAAAAGGATGAGGAAATTTCATTTTTTAGACAACTATGCTGGGATCTTCTCTTTTAGATCTATTCTTTTCAAATATTGCTCAAATGGAAGGTCTGGGCATATAGATGTTTATTGAAAAATAATATTAGCAATGTCATGCTGATGTTCTTTTGCTATCAAAGACAGAAAAATAAGGATATTTCATTTATTAGACCACTATGCTGGAATCATTTGTTTTAGACCAATTGTCTTCAAATATGGTTTTAATTGAATTTCTTGGCATGAAGATGTGCATTGAAAAATGAAATTTGCAACATCCCACCAATGTTTTTTTGTTATCAAAGACTAAAAAATGAGGACAGTTCATTTATTAGACCAATATGCTGGAATCTTTTGTTTTAGATCAGATGGCTTCGAAGATGGTTCAAATTGAAGGTTTTAGCATGAAGATGTGATTAAAAAAATCAAATTTGCAACATCATACTGATGTTTGTTTCTTATCAAAGATTTCAAAATAGAATAGATGAGGAAATTTCATTTTTCAGGCCACTATGCTGGTATCTTTTCTTTTCAAAGATGGTTCAAATTGAAGGTCTTGGCATATAGATGCGTATTGAAAAATAAAATTTTCTATGTTATGGCATGCAGATGTCCGTCAAAAAATAAAATTTTGTTTGTTATAATGATGTTTTTTGTTATTAGAGGTTGAAAAATATTAAAAATTAGGAAATTTCGTTTTTGACCCACTATAAGTTGAAAGTGTTTTTTATTATGCTGATTTTTTCGGGAATGGTTCAAATTGAAGGTTTCGTCATCTAGATGTTCATTGAAGATTGAAATTTTTCTATGTTATAGTAATTATTTATTGTTATTACTGTTGGAAAAATTATTAAAATGAGGAAATTTTTTTGTTTAGATCATTATAGTGGAAACTTTTCTTTCCGTTATATTGTCTTTAAAGATGGTTGAAATTAAAGGTATTTGCATGTTGATATTCATTAGGATAGTTGTCCCAAAAATCAATTCCATGGAAAAAAAAAAGTTTTCTATTATTTTAAGGCCTAAAATGATATCATCAGTCATATGTTATAGAATAAAATAAAATCATTTTGATGATAAAGGCTAAAAACTTACAAAAAAGAATAATTTTAATAATAGTATTTGTAATAGAGTTACTTTTAACTGTCACTTCTTACCAAGTTTTAAAATTGGTTTGGATTTTAATAAATTATGGCTTATTATTTAGATAAAAATATTCCATACAGCTCTTATTTTTGTCATTTTAAAAATACGTAAATAATTTTGAAGTGTAGTTATTTGTTTAATAAAAAGTTCTTTGAAAAAAATTGTTTTAACCATTCCAGCCATAGGAAAATTTAATTTAATAGATGAAAACAGTATAATTATAGTGTATGTTTTTCTAAAAAAAATAAGCCATCATTTATAAAAAATTCAACCATTTTTTTTGAATTGATAAGAAGCGAGGGTTAAAAAAAATTAATTGCATAAAGAATAGTTAAAATGAATTTGTTTGGTAAGTTTTAGAATTTCTAAAATAAAAATAATGTTTTTTATTTGAAAGTACATCACCAGAAATATTATTTTGATTCTTAAAATCATACAACATTTTTTTTCGAAGATCTGATTTTTGACCAAAATACCTTATAAAATAAAATTTTATTTATTTATAGTGATTTTCTTTTGTTATTACAGATTGCGAAATAATAAAAATGGTGAAATTTGGTTGTTTAGATAATATGTCGAAAGCTTTTCTATTAGGCCGATTTTTTTTTTGGAGATGATTCAAATTGAAGCTTGTGGCATTTAGACATAGATTACAAAATAAAATTTGCTATGTTATAGTGTTGTGTTTTGTAATTAGTGTTCGAAAAGCAGATGTGCCTTCAGAAATAAAATTTGCTATGTTTTGGGATTTATTTTCGTTTTTAGTTTATAAAAAATTAGATAAATGAGAAAATTTTGTTTTTTGAGATCACTACTGGAAGCTTTTCTTCTAGTTACATTGTCTTCGAAGATGGCTGAAATTCAAAGCCTTGGCATTTAGATTTGCAATAAAAAAATAAAATCTGCTATTCCAAAGTATTGCTTTTTTGTTGTTAAAGATTGTAAAATAAAAAAATCTATGAAATATCGTTTTCTAGACTATGCTAGTTAGACTATGCCTTTAGTTAAAAAAAAAAATTTGCTATTTCTTCGGATAGATTTCTATGATCAGTGTGTGAATAATTAGACAAATGAGAAAATTTCGATTTTCAAGACCACTGATTTGGAATCATTTGTTCCAGTTCGATAGTCTTCAAAAGTGGCTTTTGTGTTATAGTGATATTTTTTTGTTATCAGATGTTAAAAAATAGATAAAATAAAGACATTTCTTTTTTTGACCACTATGTGCTATTCGCATTTCTGTTAGTCCAATTTTTGAAATATTGTTTCAATTGATATTCTTGACATGTGCATTAAATAATAACATGCTACGTCAAAGTATTGCTTTTTTGTTATCAGTGTGTAAAAAATTAGATAAATGAGAAATTTTCATTTTTTTAGATCACTATGAAGATACTTATTGAAATCACTGTGTGAATGTTCATTAAAAAATGTAATTTAATTTGTTATAGTGCTGCTTTTTGTAATGTGATATTAAAATATCAATTTTCAAATTATGCGTCACGATTTTTAAAATTCAATCATTTTAATCTAAAGTGCAAGAGTAATAAGTTGATAATCAAAAATAAACTATTTCCATGCAAAGGAAACAACTTCATTTTTTAAGCAAGTAAAAAAATAATGAACGACAAATTAATGATTTATGAACAAATTAAATATTAAAGCTACTTACATACTTTCTATCAATAAAACATTTTAACGCTAGAAATTGTATATCATGAACAATATTTTTTTTATAAAATCATCTGGTGAATGTTTATTTATATAACTTTCGTTGTAGCGAATATTTGAAAGATTAAATTTTTTTGCGGAAGAACTTTAGAGGATGTTCATTAGCCAATGAATTTTAATTTCAAAATACAACTCTTTCTTTGAAAAAATCTTCAAAAACTATCCGGTGACCGCTTGACATTCATTATGGAAGCATAGAACTATTCAATTTTTGTTTCATGTTTAAGAAGTAAATAAATAAACAATAGATCCTCTAATTTGAAAAAATCGACATGAATGAAAGCAACTTATTTTCTCGGGACAGGATATTGTTTAGTTATGGATTTTCACTCGTATATGAAACCTAAATCTAAAAAAGCATTTATACTAAACTTATTTTTTTTATTAAAATTTTCTTTAGAGTAAAAAATTGCAGTAATTGTAAATTTTTCTTAGTATATACAACGAATTCTTCGAGAAATCCAAGCAGATTAGTTATGCAAGATACGAAAATAATCTGTCTCCTATCATTGGGTAATACTTTGGAGCTTGGCCAGAGGTTATAGAGACAATAAATATTTCTTTGGAGACATAAATATAAATTCTAAAAAATGTCAACTTGTACAATAATTTTGTATCAAAATATTTTTCCTTGGCTTTTGTTAGAATATGTATATATGTATAATCTGCATCCTTCAAATTCAACTTTTCGTTTTTTTCTCGCGTAATAGAATTTTATAAATATGCTGTAAAATAATTAAATTATCAAATTATTTATTAAGAAGGGTATAAATTGGATTAAATAAATATTGTCTTTTTTATTTTTTTTTACTTATTTATCACAAACATTCATTAAATTACTTTGAAGATTAAAGTTCATGTTTTCAATTCTAAACCTTTCGAATTGAAGAAATTTTGCATGTAAATCATACAAATTACAGCTTTTTTAATTGTAAAATTTATAACTCGACTGATTTTTAATTGACAATTTTCAAAATTGAAAATTCGCTTTCGGTGATGTATAAACAAAAATTCTTAAATTTGGATGATTTGGAAGATCGAAAGTCAAATTTTCAATTCTAAATTTTCCTAATTGTATAAATTTCGAATGTAAATCATCAAAATTACAGAATTTTTAAATTGTAAAGCATAACGTTTGTATAATTTTTAATTGTTAATTGTCAAAATCAAACACTAAATATTCACAATATAAAATTCTGAAATTTTCAAGAGTTAAAATTGAAAACTGTTTATTTATAGAGATGCATAAACAAAAAATTTTAATTTTGGTCAAGTCAACTTTTAAATTCAAATACTTCCAATTTGAAGAAATTTTGAATGTAACCTGAAAAATGTTTCATTGTAAGTCGTAAAAATCAAAAACTCTTCAATGTTAAATATTTCTGCTATTCAAAGTTCCACAAATTTGAAAAGTTTTAATTAAAAACTCTTGAATTCTAAACATGTTTGAAGAAAATTTTCAAATACTTTTAATTTTTAAATGGAAATCACTTTGAGAAATTTTAAATGTAAAGTATCTAAATTGCACAATTTTTAATTACAAACCTTAAAACTTGTATGATTTTTAATTTTTAATTTTCAACATTCAAAACTCTTTAATTTTAAAGATTTACAATTTAAAGTTTTGAAATTTTGGAGATTAAAAATTGAAAATTCATCAGTTTCCGCGATTTGCAATTTAAAATTCTTTAGTTTTAAAGAATAATCTATAAACAAATTTTTAATTGTTATAATTTTAAAAAAGAGGCCTTACTAAGATTTAAATAAATCACCCAAAGTGCGTAGAATTTAATGGAATTCAGTCATATTAAATGTTAGTTTGGCCTCTTTTTAACGCACAACTACAATCTAAAAACTTAAAAATTGCATAATTTTTAATTGAAAATGTTCAAAATTAGAAACTCTTTAATGCTAAAGATTTTTAACTTGAAAATCTACAATTTTGAATATTTATAAAAAGAACATTCTTTTTGGAAAAGTTTAACATCGAAAATTTTACAGTTGAGAATTCCTAAATTTGAACTGTTTTTAAGTTAAATTCAATCAATTTTGAATCAATTTTGTAACAACATTTAAATATTGTTCTATTCGATAAGTCGTATGCGGAAAGGTTTAGTAATAGGAGAAAGAGGTTTGAACGACTAAATTGACGTTTTAATATTGAGCGATGAGTGGTGAGTGGTGAGTGATGAGTTTTGAGTGATGAGCGATGAGTGATAAGTGATGAGTGATGAGTGATGAGTGATGAGTGATTAGTGATGAGTGATGCGTGATGAGTGATGAGTGATGAGTGATGAGTGATGAGTGATGAGTGATGGGTGATGAGTGATGAGTGATGAGTGATGAGTGATCCTCTTTTCTAGTTAGTTCTGAATCTTAATATTCGTTTTTGTTCCGTTATATTTTTTAGTGATTTATTTACTATTTATATATTATTTACTATTTGTTCATTATATACTATTTATTTTTTATTTATTATTTATATATTAACCTCTGACTGGAGTGTATAAATAGTGGATGACTCTCCGGTGGCTGGACCGTCTAGCCGTTGAAGATTTTTCTTCTAGGGAGTGCGCGGGAAACTTTGCATTAAATTAATGAATTGAAAATATAAACCAAGATTACTATGATTTCAATTTTGAATTGTACAGTTAATTCACTTTAAAATAAATAATTTGAGAAGCACGGTTTTATTTTCCATGCGAAATTTTTTTATTTTCTCACATATTAATTAGAAAGAGGCATGGCAAATTTAACTGGAAAGCTACCTCAAAAATATTTAGTATATGTATACTTTTTCATTTTTTTCAAACACGTGAAATTTTTTTAAACAATTTAAAAACGTTTCAAATTTTTATAACTTCCTTAAGATCTTGCAAATTCTTGAAAATTGGACAAAAGGTGGTAAATTTTTGAAAAAACCGCGACTTTCTAACTCTAATCTAAGATAAAATTGCTAAAAACAATAATAAATTGTTTAAACAATTTATTTACACATCTAATTATCATTATAAAGTAGTATTTTATGTATTAGAAACAATTTTCATTCAAAAAACCGCAAAAAATCATAATGAGCGCCAAAAACTCGCAAAACCCATTTTCTCACTTATGGGGTTTTTTTGGGACCCTCTAATACTGACTTATAGGGGTGATATTTGCAGAGTAATTTTTGATTCTCGTTGTATGGCTAATTATGAAGAGAAATGTTGAGTTTCAACTCGATCCAGCTAATATTGACGATTCTGAATCAAATTCACAAAAACGTATTTTTTTTGCATGGGAAATCCGTGTTAAATTTCATGGGGTTTGTCCCACTTCTAAATAAAATTTTATTCGAAAGAAAAAAAAAAAATTTTTTTGACTCGAACAAATTTCCGGGCGATATGCATGAAAATTAAAAAAAAAAAATTGGACCACCCTATTCTCCACCCTTCATTTCAATACACTCAACACCCGATATAAGACCCCCGTTGACGGTATTGCTAGAACTGATGGCCTCCGCAGGTTAGAGAAAAGAGGAGCTAAGGGGGTACAAGAGATGATATGCTCAGTCAAGCGTGACAAAGAGCTCGAGGGCCGCGGGTTGCGTCATGCGTCAGGTTGCGTCATACGCCAGGTTGCGTCATACGCCAGGTTGCGTCATGCGTCAGGTTGCGTCATGCGTCAGGTTGCATCATGCGTCATGCATTTAAATCCAACAAAAATGATTCATTTACTCTACTGTGAAGACTTTTGTCATAGTTTTTTTGTGAATAAAGAGGCGTAGTGAAATAAATAGCTTTTTCTATACATTTTATAGTCATTGCTGCGTAAGTGGCATGTTTGAATTCGTTACGTAAACTGCATTAACCACAGTATAAACTCCTCCCTTTATTATTTTATGAGAAAATTGAGCAGTTCGCTAACTAGCATCAAGCTAGGGACGGAAGAGCAGCTGAAACTGATTCACTGAGAAAAATGTTCCTTTGTTTCAAACAAAAGCATTTGTCATACTAAACTTTGTATGATTAAAAAATAAATTTATTTGAATTAAAAAATTTTTTTCGATTTAAGAAAATGTTTAATTGGATTTTATATATTATATGCTTGATTGAAAAATCAACTTCTTCGTTGAAAATTTAATTATTGTGACGAAATTTTTTTTGTTGATAAAAATTAATTTTCTTGGCTGTAAATGTAACTATTCCAGTTTTGGTTAGGAATTGATATTTTAAATTGAAGATTCATCTTTTCAGGTTAAAAATTCATGTATTTTGTTGAAAATTCGTTGTTTTTTTTTTTTTTTTTTTTTAAAAAGCTTAATCTTCTTGGTTGAAAGTTCATCTTTTTCGGTCAAAAATGCAACTGCTTCGTTAAAAGTTAATCTGTTTTGATTGATGATTCAACTATTTTGTTGAAAATTCGTTATTTTTTTAATTCAACTATTTTTTTATTCAAAAAAAATATTTTTTCTGGTTGAAATATTGACTATTGCATGTTTTATTAAGTATAAATTTTTTGGTTGAAGGTCATAAATTACCTTTTTTTCAAAATTTATACTTTCGGGTTGAAAATTCTACTGCTCGTAGAAAATTCGTATTTTTTTATTGAAAATTCAATAGTTTGGTCGAAAATTGGACTATTCGGTTGTAAATGAACTTTTTGTGGAAAATTCATATTTTTGGTTGGAACTTAAACTATTTATTTGAAAAATTTTACTTCTTTGTTGGAAATTATTTTTTTTTGTGTGGGAAATTAGTTTTTTTATCTGACAATTCAACTATTCCATTTTTGGTTGAAAATGTATCCTCACTAAGTTGAAAATTCAAAAATGTTGTAGGAAATTCGTTTTTTTTTTGTTGAAAATTAGTTTTTTGTTTTTCATTTCTAAGCATTCCATTTTTGGTTCAAAAATTTAACTGTGTTAGTTGAAAATTCAACTATTTTGTTGATAATTCTCTTTTTGCAAATATTCGAATTTTTACTTTCAAAACTTCAATATTTTTTTGGAAATTCATTTGTTTGATTTAGGATTTAATTATTTTGTCAAAAATTGGTATTTTTTCGTCAGATTCAACTGGTTAATAATTCATTAATTTGAAATAACTCTTTAAACCTTAAATTTAAGTATTGTATTTTTGTTCGAAAACTTATTTTTTAGTTGAAAATTCATCTATTTGGTTTAAAATTTATGTATTTTGTTGAAAATTCACGTATTTTGTTAAAAATTAGGTTTTCAGAACTGTAAATCTTCTTTAACATCTAATGATTTTTCACTGCTAAATTTGTAGAAAAAAGAATCAAGAATCCCACTATCAAATTCTTGATTAAAAAAATAAATAAAAAAGGCGAAAGAAAAAACAGGGAAGGGAATTTGGATATTACTTTAATTTTCTTTCTTCTTTTTATTTTTTTTATTTTTTTTTTTGTTTGAAGATATTCTTAGTTAATTTTCAATGTTGGATATTGAAAAAAATTGTAATTCTCATTTATTCTCAATTTATTTCAGTAAATTTTAATGAATTTTGCTTTAAAAAAACGATGTTCTCTGAAAACGCTAGTATGAAATGAAAATTTTCAAAATTGTAAACCTTGTTCTAAATATAATGATTTGTTCTTAAATACCAATTCTTTCTGCAAAACACTAACGTAACTCAAATTTTTCAAAAATGACATCAACCCTTAAAATCTAATGATTTTTATTTTTAAATGCTAATTTCGGGCAAGCAACGCTGAAAAACCGAAAAACGTAAATTTTTGAAGAAAATTTCAGCTTTAAAATATAATAATTGTTTATTGACAATATCCACTATAGTAGTTTATTAGATAATTTGTAAGTTCAACTTTCACTTAAGAGTATTTGAGAAGCAAACATGTTTCTCAACTCGCATAAGGTTTTCTATGATTTTTCTTAATAAAATTTGTAGATTTATATTTCAGCAACAATGATTGCTTTTAAACTCAGTTATTGTTTTTGAATCAATTTTCTTTGATTCAATTTATATTTGTATTAATTTAAACGAAAAATGTTTAATTTAAATAAAATTTCTTTAAATCATATAAAGTGCATTCAAAAAATTTTGTTTATTTTTGACGCATTTTTAAAATTCTTCGAAGCAATCCCCCGGGATCGAACTCGTATAAAGTATGACATGTCTGATTAAAAACCTTTCCATGATTTTTTTTCCCCCAAGCTGTTTCACGAGTCCTGAGAGAAACTTGCGTGGAATTTCATTATGACGACACTGCGCTTATGGATTTTCAAATAAACTAGACGCTCTATAGCTTTTGGACTGCTTGGAAAGATATTTTCTGATTCATTTTTTAATGAAAACAAAAAAATTAAAGACACATGTAATTTTTTCAAAATTCTTGATCCCAACTAAAGAAGCTTCCACATAAGGCATATAATATGTTTAAATATAAGAAGTATTAGAAATGTTTTTGAAGAGTTAAAAATGATAATAGAAAGTAAATATAATAAAATTGATATTTTGATCCTTACCGAGACATGGCTGTACCAAAGTGAGACTAATTTTTATAATATTAATGGATATACTTCAATACATAATTGTAGAGAGTCTAGGGCAGGCGGAGTAGCTGTTTATGTTAAAAGTGGTCTGATTTTGAAGAAATTAATCAAAGCTATTTAGATGATAAAAACGGATGTAATGTTATACTATTTAAGATACAAGAATATAATTTAATGATATGTGCTATATATAGAAGACCATCAACTTCACAGAGCGAGTTTCTAGAAGGTTTGAATAATATTATGGAAACTTTTGACGATAGGGGTTTAATATGTGGTGATACTAATATTAATTTATTGAATATGGAAACTGATATAGTTAAAGACTATAATAGAATTATAGAAATGAATGCATTTAAGATAGCAAATAAAATATGTTTTGAGGAAGGTACTAGCGTCACCTATAACTCTGTAACAATCATTGACCTTGTCTTATATAGGGATATAGAATGTCAAACCTCCGTGGAAGACACAACTCTCTCTGATCACAGACTGTTAGTAATTTCTGTTAATATAAAGAAGAAAAACTATAAGAGAAAAAAAACATTTTTTCAATTTGTAGATAAAAACAAAGTATTTGCGTCACTTAAAATACAATGTGAAAATACTGAGATAAGGGATATATAAGTGAACTTATACAATTGATACAGGAAATTAAAGACAAATTTACAGTAAATAGTAAAAAAAAGATTCAAATAAAGAACAACATCACACTTCCCACCTATTTGACAAAACTTATGAAAGAGAGAGATAATTTGTATGTCAGACAAAAATTAAATCCAACAAATGAGTTGATAAAAAATAAATAAAAAAAAATAAAAAATCGAGTAACAGATGAAATTAGGAAAATATCAAAAACTAAAGCTGACACTATGGTCGAGAAAGCAAAAAATAACCCCAGAAAAACTTCGATAGATATAAACACAATTTTGAACAATTCTCCACAAGATAAAAAAACCGATGAAATAAAAAAGCTATTTGTCAGTGAGAGAGAGGTTGTGCATTCTGAAAATATTGTAAACGAAATAAATAACTACTATCAAGAAATTGGTGAAAAGTTACAGAAAAATATAGGAGATGAGAGTACAGAGATGTGCGAAATAGAACTTAACACAGAGTTAGCCGAATTCGAGCCAATCACTATCAATGAATTAGATCAAATTGCAAGTACTCTAAATAAACAGGCAGCAGCAGGTGATGATAGCATTACTGCTTCTGAACTACTGATATACTATCCTGTCATAAAAAATCACTTATTAAAGATTTTAAATACTGATTTTGAGAATGGTTCATTTCCTGAAATTCTGAAAATAAGTAAAGTGATTCCTATACATAAAAGCGGATCTAAAGATAATGTGGGTAACTATAGACCAATTTCGTTATTAAGTAACTTTTCAAAAATTTATGAAAAAGCAATTAAGATAAGATTAATAAACTATCTAAAGAAGAACAGAGGAATCAGTAGAATGCAATATGGTTTTTAGGAAGGGTCTAATACACAGTGTGCTATAACGGACTTTAATGAAGACATCATCAGAAGAATAGACAACAAAGAAATAGCTACAGCAATATTTATTGATTTAAAAAAGGCATTTGATACGTTTAGTCATGGAATACTGTGTAAAAAACTCTCTAAACTTGGAATTAAGGGTAGAGCTCTTGAACTACTAAAATCATATTTAAATAAAAGGAAACAGTATGTCTATGCCAATAATACAAAAAGTAGGAAAACTAATATTACTATGGGGGTGCCTCAAGGATCAGTTCTTGGACCACTACTATATTTAATTTATGTTGAGAGTATAATTGAGGCGGGATTGTTAGGTAAAATTTTTATGTTTGCAGATGATACTGTTCTTGTTTATAGTAATAAAGATCGTACAAAATTGGAAGAGGAAATAAACAAGGATTTGTTAATTTACTGTGACTGGTTGAAATGTAATAAATTAACTGTAAATAAAAAAAGACAGTATATATGACTTTTGCGTTAGTTAATATACCCAAGCGACCACTGATTATAAAAATACAAAATGTTATTATTCAGGAAACTGAGGAGTACAAATATCTCGGAGCTATAATTAATAACAAATTAACATGGAAACGACATATAGAAAAAGTCATGAAAAAAATAGTACCATGGTATGGTGTTTTAAGAAGGTGCAAGAGGGTATTAAGTGACAAAAATAAAAAAACGATTTACCACGCTTTCATAGAATCTCATATTAGATATGTGATCACAAACTGGGCTTCTGCTTCAGAACATTTACTGGATAAAATACAAAGGCTTCAAAACAAAATACTTAAAACCTTATACAATTTTCCTAGATATATGTCGACTTTGGAATTATATAAAGTAACAGAGCTTCCAGATGTGCGTACTCTTCGGGATATTGAACGGGTAAAAATGATATACAAAATGATAAATAACCATATAAAGACTGAGTATCAATTTGAAATAGGGAACAATGTACATAACTATACCACTAGATTTGCTGGAGAATTAAGGAATAAATATCATAGAACTAGAACAGCGCAAAGATCACCGATAAACTGTAGTATTACAGTTTTTAACAAACTGCCGAAAAATATTAGAGAAAGTCTGTACTTTTATGAATTTGTACAACACATAAAAGAATATTATGTAAAAAAAAATAATTGATGAATTTATAAAACCAGATTGTCCATTATATATATACCATTAAACCATTTCCCTTTTAGGGTAGGCGTGACACTACCCGATTCGGGTAGTGTTTCTAGGTTTTTCTTGTAGTTATAAATAACTACAAGTGTGGGCTCACCACACCCACGATGTGCCAACAGCACTCATGTCAGTATTCTTGAATGGTCACCCATCCAAGTACTAACCGCGTCCAATGCTGCTTAACTTCAGTGATCTGACGAGAACTGGGTTTTTCAGCGTGGTATGGCCGTTGGTCCATTAATTATTACAATTACTATATTTAGATTAAAATAAGAGTAAGACAAAAATGTAAATTAAATACTATGATAAGATGAAAAAGAAATAAGAAATACTGTATTAAATGTAAACTAGATGAACCAGTTATCAGGCATTGCCTGTTTATGGTTCACACAATAAATGAAAAAAAAAAAAAAGTTCATTTTCAACCAAGAAACATGAATCTTCAATTCAAAAGGGGAAATTTTCAACAGGACATTAGAATTTTCGAAGAAAAGAGACGGCTAACAAAATAGTTAAATGTTTAACAAAATAATTAAACCATAAACAAAGTGGTTCAATTTTTTACCAAATAGATAGATTTTCAACCAAGAAGATTACTCTGTTATAAGGAGATAGGGATTTATAAGGATCTATAAGAAGATAGGGATAGTGAAGAAAAATGAGGTATTGGGGTGTGAGGAGAAGATGTATGAACGACTAAATTGACGTTTTCATATTGAGTGATGAGTGACGAGTGATGAGTGATGAGTGATGAGTGATAAGTGATAAGTGATGAGTGATGAGTGATGAGTGAATTTTTTATGAATTTTCAACCCAGAAGTTGAATTTTTCAAGTTAGAAAGATATCAATTGAATTCGACAAAAAAAGAAGAATTTTGGAATCTCCTCATTTTTAGATCCTTATGTTTTTCCTGTATTCATTCTAAACCATCTTATAGATGTCCCATTCTGAATGTAGGTTTGTTCTCTTTACCCTGTTGTACATTGCTCAAGTCTTTTTACGGAGTTTCTCTAGGTGGTTTCGCACCTCTGTGTTTCTTTCCTAGATCTAATTGAACTTGCAGGTTAATTGCTCTCATCCATGATACCTCAACTTGTGGGAGATCCTAAAAGCCTACCTTTGAGTTCCTCTTTGTGTGAGTCCCGAAGTGTAATCCTGGTGTTGCAGATCTTTAAAACCGCCGGTTTTCCGAGTGCTAACTAGAACAAGTTATATTTGTGGTCCGAGAGAAACTCCTCGTGGACAACTTTCCAGCCCCACTATCTTCCTGCTCAGTTCCTCCGAGCATAGAATCAAATCGAGAACCTCACTCCTGTTTTTAATCTGGAATCTGGGATTATCACTACGATTAAGGATCTCCAGCTCAGTACCTGCTAGGTATTCAATCAAATCTCTTCCTCTACCGTTGATGATTGTGCTCCTCCACACTGTACGGTGGGAGTTTGCATCACAGCCCAACGGCAGAGGAATCATATGCTTATGGCAGTGCTGAATTAGAGTATCGACCTCTCTAGGATGTGGGAGACTCTCAGCGTCGCCAGGGAAGTAAGCCTAAGCGATATACACCTGTAGTCTTTCTACGCTGTCGTCCCTGAGTCTCACCCTAATAACGGTGATGTCCCTAGAGCAGAGAGCTGAGGAACCAAAATCGCGTCCATACCTTTGACGGCTATGCATGCCTTTGGTGCTTTCACGCGTGGCCACTTATGTATGCAGCTAAACCCACCTAAGCCAGTAATCCTTCCTCTGTATAATTAGGGTTCTTGGATTAGGCTAATGCCAGTCTGTACCATTGCCATACCCCTGGCTAGAACTGCCGAGGCGTCTTCGCTCTGGTTGCTTTATCTGTATCATTGAGATTACCGGCTCAGCTATTGATAGATTCATTCGTGGAATATTCGGACGCTTCCGGGTCCCTTACGATGCCTTGATGGGTCACCCGGAAGTTAAACCTACCCGCTCCTAGATAGGTTTGGTAATCTAGAGCTGCGAGGACCCTTATTAAGGTTTCTTTTGGACATCCTAGGCATGCTCTCAAGACGTCTATTGTCAGTACGGAAGATGTTCTAAAAACGTCTCATGTCCTTCAGACGTCTTTAGGACATTTTTAGGACATTAGATGTCTTAGAGACATTTATTGGACTGACATTTGACGTCCTAGGAACGTCTCAAGGACGATCTTGGGATGTTCATGGTTTTGTGCCCACAGGGCTACAGTTAGAATCCAGCACGTCCTCTTCGGTCTGGTTTCTTGTCTATTGAAGTATACCCTCCAAGAATCGGTTCGTAGAGTGGGGTTCTGGAAGCTCAGGTGCCTCAAAGCGATCTCGGATTCTCGAGGGTATCAAGAGTCAGTACGATAGCTTTAGGGTACCTTTGTACACAATAAGTATGATAGATCTTTAGGTTTAGGCCCTCCCTAAGCCTAAACTCTGGTTTTCTCTCCACTAGCCCGTCCCGTGACCAGTTTTCTGCAGCCTGCACTACGATGTCTCCTGACTTGATGAAGATGTCGTCGAATATGGGGGCCTGCTCCTCATGAGATAATGCGTTGATCTCTTTGGAGATTTCCTCCCTCAGCCTCTTCAGCTCATTTACAGTAAGATAGGCTTTAGGATAACCCGATGCGAGGACAACGCTCACCAGGGCGTGGTCATCCATCTGCGACAAAGTGAGGCTCTGTGTTTCCGGAGCCTTCGACCGTTCAGACTCCCTGTTCAGGAGAGTGTCTTTGGACTCCTTCCTCCTCTTGCCTGTAGGCTGAGCAGGAGGAGTTGCTCCAGATGATGCTGCGACATCCAAAGCCCCACATGAGGGACCTTCGCTGCTGTATGAGGGCTGCGCTTTGCGGGCTTTCTTCTCCTAGGCACCGCTATGGTTCTTACTTATTACAGAGAGCCTAGTTATCTTTTCTTCATTCGCAGAAACTTGGTTGTTGTCATCGATGCTAGTTATCTTCACCGCTTCTGGTAGGCTGGCTTCAGATGAGCTTTCCCCCTTCGGCAGTAGATTAGAAGAGGTTTCCATGTTGGAACCCTTGTTATTTCTGTTTGTTTTATTTTTTTCTGCTATGTTGGTGCCATAAGAAGGTATGGAAATAAAGATCACCCGCTCCAGAGCCACGCTTTTAGAAGAAGAGTCTACATACTAAGGGACTCAGTCTGGAATCCCAAAGTCTTCGCTAAGACACCATCTTTGTGACTCCAACGTGTCCCCCTCGAATGAGGTGGCAGGTAGGGGTGATCAAGGATTTGGTAAGCTTGAAGATGTTCAGCCTTTTACACAGCAATCACATCATGGCTTGGAAGTATGAGAACTCGCGCCCTCTATTTTTCAGGGTTTTTTTTACCCACTGGAAGGATCGCTTCTTAGTTTAGGTCCCAGAGACTAAAATCCGTCAATTCCCCAGAGTAGCCACACCTCAGGATGCAGTCCCTCTGGTTCACCTTCTCCAGGTCACTAGTCTGATCAGACCCTTTATTTCATAATTTAAACATTATTGGATTATATTAAATAATATATAAAATATAAAACAGTTAAAATGTGTCCAATTGTTATAAAAGGACATTCAATAGGTTGTATGCCCTCCGATCAGCTACAAGGCCAAGTGATCCCTAATGGGAGTACGGTATCGTAATGTGGTAAACAATTTTGAATTTTGAGAATGAAAAAAAAATTTCGCATCGGTATGACAATGATGGTAATTTTATCTGATGTAAAGTTTTTTTTATTAAATAACAATAAAAAATGAAAATAATATAATAATATATGTATAATTGCCAGCTTTTCTATAAATATTTAAGAAGGAGGGGAAAGCATCTCTGGTATTTCGCTGGACTAGTCGGTTATCCGGTGATCAGTCGGTAATCCAAATAGTTATCAACAATTTTTTTTTAAATTTGTGTTTTGTTGAAAATTATTTTTTTTAACTGAAAATCAAACCATTCCATTATGGTTTAAAAATCTTTCCTTTTTAATTGAAAATTAATTTATTTTGTTAAAAATTTAACGTTTTTTGGCGATAATCAATCTTTTTGGTAGAAAATTCATTTCTTTGCTCGAAAAACTCAACTATTTGGTGAAAAATTAATCTACTTTATGGAAAATTCAACGCTTTTGTTAAAAAGTCTTCTTTTTGGTTGCTGAAAATGCAACTATTGTGTTGAAAATTTTTCTGTTTGGTTGCACTCAACTGTTTTTTAATTTCAATTGAAATCCTATTTGGTTCAAACATCAACTATTGCATTTTTCGTTAGGAATTTACCTCTTTTAGTGAAAATTAATTTCTTTGTATAAAGTGGAAGAATTTTGTTAAAAAGTCATTTTTTTTAAGATTCATCATTTCAGTTCAAAATTTATCACCTTCATTGAAAATTCAACTGGTTTGTTCAAAAATCATTGCTCTTCAAAAATTTAATTATATGGTTGAAAAGATGTTTTCAAAAATTCAACTATTCCATTTTTGATTGTAAATTTATCTTTTTTAGTTTTAACTACACCTACTTGGTTAGGAGTTGAAACACTTTCTGAAAAATTATATTTTCTGGTTAAAGATTCTTGATTTTATTTGCAAATGTTTTGGTTGAAAATTTAATTATTTTGCTGAAAATTCGTTTTCTTCTTGGTTGAATATTAATTTTTTTCGACTGAAAATTTAAATATTCCATTTTTTACAGATATTTTATCTTTTTCGGTGGAAAATTCAACTATTTGGTTGAAAATTCATGTATTTCGTTAAAAATTTGTCTTTTCTGGAGAAAATGAATCTTCTTGGTTAAAACTTCAACTACTTGGTTGAAAGTTAAACTATTTTGTTGAAAATTAATTGTTTGGTGGATGATGCATAATTTTAGATGGAAATTCATATCTTTGGCTGGAAATTTCACTATTTTGTTAAAAAACGTTCTTTTTTTTTGAAAATAAATTTGTAACTAAAAGTTAAATTATTTGAGTTGAAGATTTGTCATTTCAATTGAGAATTTATTCTCTGATTGAAAATTCAACTCTTTTTTGAAAATTTATCTTTTTTGGTAGAAAATTATCTTTTGGCTTTAAAATTATTTTTTTCTGTTGAAAATTCAATTATTGGATTGGAAATTAATTAACATTATTAAAAATTAAGCTGTTTTATTGAAAATTATACTTTTTGGTTGAAAATTTGTCTTTTTTGATTGAATTCAACTGCTTGGTTTACAATTAACTTTTTTTGTTGCAAATTTGCGTAATTTGCGTTTGGTAGAAAATTAACCTTCTTGGTTTAAAAATCATTTTTTGTTGAAAATTGATCTACTTGGTTGAAAAATGAACTATTTTATTAAAAATTGATTGTTTGGTTGGAGACGCATCATTTTAAGCAAAAATTCATCTGTTTTTTTGAAAATTTATACATTTTCTTGGCTAAAAATTCATAAATTTTGTTGAAAATCTGTCTTTTTCAATAAAAAATTAATTTTTTTGGTTAAAAAATCATGTTCTTGGTTAAAAATTTAATTTTTCGATTGAAAATAAATTTACTTTATTGAAAATTAAGCAATTTTAATAAAAAGTATCTTTCTGGTTGAAAAGTCAACTTTTTTGTTGAAAATTCGTATTTTTTTATCGAATTCAACTGTTTTTTATTTTAACTTAAAAGCCTTTTTGGTTCAAAAATCATTTATTACATTTTTGTTGAGAATTTATATCTTTCTGTTAAAATTAATTTATTTGTAGAAAATTCAACAATTTTTTTAGAAAGTAATTCTTGGCTTAAGATTCATCATTTTAGTTCAAAATGTATCTCTTCGGGTACAAAGTGAACTATTTTGTTGAAAATGTGTCTTTTTGGGTTGAAACTTCATCTGTTTTGTTCAAAACTCGTTTTTTTTTTTTTGCTGAAAAATTAATTTTTAGTGAAAATTTAACTATTATAGTTGAAGATTCATCATTTTAATTAGAAATTTATCTTTTTTAGTTGAAAATTCAACTATTTCTTAAAAAATCGTCTTTTTCGGTAGAAAATTATCTTGGTTAAAAATGTATATTTTTGTTTGAAAATTAAATTATTGCATTGGAAATTAATATACATAATTTTCCGCTAAAGAAAAGATAAAATGTTGTTTTCCATTTTCATATTGATAGAGGATACCCTGAAAAATATTGTTGGTGAACATTATGTTTTAAAAGTACTTTGAATTTTATACATAAAAATGTATTGAGTCAATTTCATAAAATCTTTTTCAATTTTTACATGCAAATTTTATATTTCACTACTACAAAATTCTATGAATTTATATTCCAATGCACTCAAAAAAAGGACATTGCGCACTCAATCAATAAAAATGGCTTTTCAGCTTTAATGGTCTGAATGCGTTTGAACAGCCATTTAATTAAATAATATCCTGCTCATTTCTGCGACGGACATAACAAACGATTCGTTTGAAATAAATTCATTTCAAAGGTGCGATTGAAAGTGCGATAAATTTCCGATAAAAAATCTTTGCCCAGAGCATTTTTAAAAAAAAATCATGAAATTTTTTTTTTTAATTGATATTTCTACTTTTTCTCGAAAGCGAAACGAGATATGAAAAAAGGCAGGATAGAAAAATTGTTCTTTGATAAAATGGGAACGAAAAAAAACCCTCATTATTTTTTAATCGTAAAGGTAGAGTATGATTTAAATAACTTCAGGATATTTTTCTTTTCTTGGTAAATTTTAAAACCAAAATTTTTGGGCCAAACCATTTTTGTGGCGAATTTTCTATAAAAAAAAAAGAATTTTGATCAAAGCAGTCGAAATAAAAAAAAAAGCTTTTTTAACGAATTTTTTAGAACAGCTGAATTTTCAATAAATGTCGGATTTCCTATGAAAGAGGCGATTTTTCAACAAAACAGTTAATTTTTCGACCAACAAATATGGCTTTTTAAAAAATAGTTGAATTTTTACTAAACTGATTTAATTTGAAACAAGATAGTTGAATTTTTAAATTGAGTTTTCAATAAAAAAATTAATTCTTGAAAAAACTATAATAGTTGATATTTCCACAAATTGTTGAGTTCTGGACTAAAAACGTTCCATTTGTGACCAAAAATGGAATCGTTAAATTTGCAGTTCAAAAAATTAATTTTCAACCAAAAATAAACGCATTTTCGACAAAACAGTTAAATTTCTAACCAAAAAGATGGTCTTTCTATTAATAAAATGAACTTTTATCAAAGGAGTTCATAAAATACAAATGTACAACGAAAACAATGAATTTTCAACCAAATAGATAAATTTTCATCTGAAAATGCTAATTTTCCAACCCAAAATAGAATAGTTAAGGTTTCAGTTTGAAAAATTATTTTTTAAACAAAAAAAAATCAAATTTTCTCAAAAAAGTTCAATCTTAAATTAATACAATGATTTTTAACAATTTAGTTAAACTTTCAACCAAGTAGTTAAATTTTCAACGAAAAAAGATAAATTTGAAAGGAAAAACTTAGTAGTTAAATTTTCAATTAAAAACGATCCATTTTTAGCCAAAAATAAACTAATTAAATTTTCAGCTAAGAAAATTAATTTTCAAGAAAAAAGCGGATTTACAATGAGAGGATTTACAACAAAATTTTTCAATTTTGAACCGATGAAATAAATTTTTAATAAAAAAGTTCAACTTTCAACCAAGTAGTTAAATTTTAAACCAAAAGATATGAATTTGATTTTTTTTTAAATTTTGAATGAAAATATTCATAGTTGAATTTTTAAATAAAAGCGATCTAATTCAACCAAAGATGAATCAATTAAATTTTCAGTTAAAAAAAAAGAATTTTTAATAAAATTTTTCAATCTTTAACCAAATAGTAAAATCTTTATCGAAAAAAAATTTATTCTGAACCAAAAATATAATAGTATAATAGCATTTTTCGGGGCATAATGGGCATACTTTTTAAGGCATAATAAAATAATAGAATTATAAACAAATTAATTTTAAGTGAATATTTCAAAAGATTTCAAAACATTTCCAAAGATTTCCAAAATTGTAATTTAAAAGGTCTCAAGAAAATGAACAAATTTTCGTAAGATTTCTGGAGAAATTTAAAACATCTTTTTATTTTGAAAAATATATTTCAAGACAATACATAAAAATATTTCAAAACCTTTCATTTATTTTTAAACATGAAGAATTTTTGAAAATTTGAAGAATATTAATTTGAATTCGATTTTTTAATATTTCGAGGAAAAAATTTAGAACCTTTTGAAAAATTTTGAAACGTTTCGAGAGAAAAAGAAATTGTTATGATTCCTGGAAAAAATTTTAATTACTTCCTATTTTAGAAAATTAATGTTAAAAGAATATTTAAAAAGATTTATGCAAATTTTAAGAGATGAAAAATTCTAATAATTTCAAATGATTTTTAGAAGTTCCAAGAAGATTTTGAAAATAATTGATTTGGAAAATTATTCAAAAAATTTTGAGCAAAATGTAATTTTTTTAAGATTTCAAACAAAAAATTTAGAAGCTTTCAAAAGATTTCAAAAAATTTCGAAAATTGTCAGAAAAGAATACGGAAGATCTCAGACACGAAAATCTTTTCTTCATTCCAGAAAAATTTAGAATGATATGCAATAATATTTACAAGGTTTAGAAGTTAGAAAATGATTTTAAAAAATTTTATTAGAAAGTATTTCAGTAAATTAAAAAAATTTATATTATTATTATTATTATTTTATTTTTTTCTATTTAAAAAAATTATTGTTAAGAGAATATTTAAAAAGATTTATGCAAATTTTAAGAGATGAAAAATTCTAATAATTTCAAATGATTTTTAGAAGTTCCAAGAAGATTTTGAAAATAATTGATTTTGAAAATGATTCAAAAAATTTTCAGCAAAATGTAAATTTTTCAAGATTTCAAACAAAAAATTTAAATGCTTTCAAAAGATTTCAAAAGATTTCGAAAATAGTCAAAAAGAATCCGGAAGATCTCAAACACGAAAATCTTTTTTTCATTCCAGAAAAATTTAGAATGATTTGAAATAATATTTACAAGGTTTAGAAGTTAGAAAATGATTTTAACAAATTTTATTAGAAAGTATTTCAGTAAATTAAAAGAAAATGTAAATTATTTTTTTTTATTTTCTTTATTTAAAAAAATTAATGTTAAGAGAATATTTAAAAAGATTGATAAAAATTGTATAAGATGAAAAATTCTAATAATTTCAAATGATTTTTAGAAGTTCCAACAACATTTTAAAAATAATTGATTTTGAAAATGATTAAAAGAATTTTGAGCAAAATGTAAATTTTTCGAAATTTCAAACAAAAAATTTAGATGCTTTCATAAGATTTCAAAAATTGTCAAAAAAGAATCCAGAAGATCTCAAACACGAAAATCTTTTTTTCATTCCAGAAAAATTTAGAATGATTTGAAATAATATTTACAAGGTTTAGAAGTTAGAAAATGATTTCAACAAATTTTATTAGAAAGTATTTCAATAAATTAAAAAAAATGTAGATTATTATTATTATTATTTTTGATTTTATCGAGACTATTGCATTTAAATTTTGTCATCCTATGTAGGTCAAAAAAACAAATATTTTGATGCAAAAACTATAAATCCTCGAAATTTCTTGTTAGATATTAAAAGCCCGGAGGTACGGGTTAATGTTGACCGCTTCGAAAAAAGGCAATTTTTTCCTTATATAGAACCCAATGGGGGGAGGAGGGGGGGATGACCAAAAATCGAAATTCAAATTTTTGGACGACCCTTGCACATGTTAAAAATGTATTTTTTATTTTTGGTGATCCCCCCTCCCAATTTTTTCGTTTTTCGGAAAAAAATTCCCCATTTTGTTTCAAAGCGGTAAGATGCCCGAAACAATGCAAAATAACGATTTTTACAAAAAAATTCAGCATAATTGATTTTTATGCGAGATTTTGATAAGTGACTGCTTTTCAAATAATTTTAAACTAATTTTTAACTGTAAAGTTGTAACGTTAACATTGTCTGGAATCAATGACACAATTAAAGAATGTTAAGATTACATAACATTACTACTACACTCAAAAATCGTTAATCGTGTCAAAATTCCAGAAAAAAATAACTTTTAACAATTCACAGGCGAACAAATTGTTTAAACAAATGAAAATTGTTTAATAATTTTAAAAATATTTTTACCAGATATATTACTCAAGATTCATAATACTGTATTATTTATAGCAAAAAACAATAATTTTTTACGATTCATATAAAAAAATGTTAACAAGTGAGGAGTTCACTTTCAAAAGGGCATATATTAGCAAATGTTTAATTCACTTTTAATAAGGGATAGAAAGCTTTTTTGGAAGAAACTAATACACACGTTGATAGGGCTCACCCTAAAGATATGATCAATGCAAAAAAAAAATTCAAAAGTGGATATATGCCCTTTTGAAAGTAAACTCCTCAAATAATAATTATTTAAACAATTTCAAATTTGTAAAAAAAAAACTTTGAAAACATAATGTAGATAATTATCTAATTTCCTGATACTTTTTTCTGTGGCAATAGGTAACTGAATATACAGACTTTATTTGAATATGAAAATATTTCTTTATTGTTGAATACTAAAGCCATTACTACTTGAGGAATTTTTTCCTATCAACTGCAGGGTGTTCTCCCCTATTTAAAAAATAATTACATAGGTAAATAATTATAAGACCATAATAATTTTCCTTCTAAAATATTTTCGTAAGAGAATAAACAGCTACGTTTTTCATCTGTTCCTGAAAAAAACTGGGTCACTAACGAATGATTGAAGCCTTCAGGACAATAACACACTGACAATTTAAAGTAATTACAAGTTACTTGTAACATTTTTTTCCTGCTTTAGATCACAACAAATATGATATTTCAGTGTTACATTTTTGAAATCAATCGAATCAAAGGGGTGGTGAAATGTCGTTTAGGTTTATTATTCTAAAATTTTTTTTGATTGGGTTAGCTTTGCCTAAGGGAGTTTCCGCCATTTCTTCTGAAGTCATATCTTTAATCTCGCCGGTGTACATGTTCATTTTTGACCGAAATGAAAAACAGCTTTTGGTATATATACCTTGAAGACGTCTATTATCCACTACTATTGCAAGAATATCACCAGTGGATGTTGTTAATACTGTTTGTTCTCCGGTTGGCATGGGCCCTGCGGCGTGATGTTGTACTTTTACATGAATCGGTTTATCGGTAGGAAAAGTGTATTTTCGAATTTCGAATAGCTTTTGCGGATTCTTGTTGGGAATAAGCCGAATATATCGAAGGTTGCCAACTTCATATCTAAGTATGAGAGAAGGAGAATGTATGGCAAGAGGAGATCTGGACTTGGCAAGAGGAGACCTGGAATTGGCAAGAGGAGACCTGGACCTGGCAAGAGGAGACCTGGACCTGGCACGAAGAGAAGGCTCGGCAGCAGGAAGAGTCCTTTGTGGAGAATGGTTTTCAGGAGAATAAGAAGTTCTGGATCTTGAAACACCAGGAATAGACTCGTTATCAGGTAAACGATTGAAATGTGAAGACAACTCTGCAAAAAGAAAGAGAGTATTACATTTTTATGAAAGTAGATAATCGTATGTTGGTATATCATGAACCCCTTGTGGCAATACTGGAAGGCAAATTTCAGGAAATAATAATTTTTTTGACCTAATAATTTTAACATTCATTGCAATAAAATATTTCTTTGCGTTAAAGAAATATCACCAAAGAAATTGTTTCTTTGAGTAGAGGAATGATTCTTTTGTCTCTAAACAATATTCACTCAGCTGGAGTAAACAAATTCTCGGTACAAAGAAAAAAAACCAAAGAAACTATTTTCTTGGATCCAGTCATTTTTTCAGTTCATCTGTGCACGTCCATATACATCATATACATAATACATTTATTTGATAGTCGTTATCTCATAGATAGGAGACGCCAAGTTTGCCCTAATTCTGCGATATTTACATTTCATAAGCGTCAGTTTTAAGGCAACATTTTAGTTACTAAATTTGTTAAAATTGATATCACAATTTATATAATGTTCGAGATTTGAAAGAAATCCGTTATTCACATGGAAAGTTTATACATGGTGTTTTTTTTATCTTGACACATTGAAACATCTCAAGAAATATGTATCTAACGTTTAACTTGAAATTTTTTTGTTATTCGCGTCAGATGGCGATGCGTTGGCGAAAAATGACATTGTTGACTATTCAAGGAATGCGATTCCAAGCGAAAGATAAAAAAGACAAACGTTCGGTTTGTTTAGGTTCGT
>CAKNYM010045514.1:0-11649 GCA_932195095.1 Andricus curvator | reverse complement strand
ACCACCCAAATCAAAAAAACTGAGAGACCCATTCCAACCCAAACGAATGTAAGGAACAAATCGAACGTAAACAAACCAACCCGTAATATCCAACCCAAACAAACCTAAAAATAAAAAGTTTTCATTACGGACATTTTTTTTCGTTGTACGCACATTTCTTGAGATATTTTAATATCTCAATATAAAAAAAAACACCCTGTATAGTGTCTACTATAATAGCCCGTTTGAAACTTTGAGAAACTGACATAAATTTTAGAAAATATGTTAAAGGAATTGGAAAGATAAATTTCATCCACCTAAGCAAATTAAACTCCAGTAAATTTTCAATCACAATCACATATATTTTATCACATGAAAGCGGTTATCTTTTGATTATCTATTGCTTGCATTTTTTACAGCAGCTAATGAAAAAGTCTAAAACAGCTAATATACTATATTTAAAAATAATTTTATAGATAAATCATTGAAGAGTATAATAATTTTCCTTCTAAAATATTTTCATAAGGGAACAAAAAGCACGTTTTATAATCTGTTTCCGAAACAACCGGAACATTTGCGAATGATTGGAGCTTTAAAAACAATAACAAATTGATTTTGAAGAATTTCTAGAGATTTCACAAAATTTAAAGGATTTTATTTATTCCCCAAGGATTTCACAGATTGGAAGGGATTTCGAAGATTTCAAGGGATCTAAACAGGTTTTTCAGAGAATTTTGATGATTGTTTGATTTAATTTTAAAAAAAATTTTAAATGGTTTCTACCTATTGTAATGGATTTTTATCATTTTACAATATTTCAAGGAATTTCAAGGAATTTTGAAGACTTCCTGGAGAAATCTTGGGAATAAATTAAATTTTATTTCTAGGGATTTCTACGGATTTTAACGGCTTCGAGAGCTATGCATAAATACAACAATTTCAAAGGATTTTAAAGATTTTAAGTTAATTCAGAAGGATTTAGGAATTAAAGGATTTACATGACATAAACAGGATGTCAAGGAATTTCAGAAGATGTATGTGATTTCATAGGATCTTTGAGAATTTTAATTATTTTAGAGGATTTTAACAATTTCGAGGAATTTCTAAAAATTTTAACAGATTTCAAAGACTTTGATGGATTTAAAAAAATTTCCAAAGGCATGAAGGGATTTTAAGAGATTCCAAAGCATTTTAAAGATTTTGATGAAATTTGAAGCAATTTCAAAGATATTAAAGTAATTCGCAGATGCTTGCTGTGTAAAGTTTATTTGTGCAATTCGTTCCAAGGCTTATTATTAGTTTTTTTTGCTAAAACGGTTTATTGAGGGGTTCTGACGAAAATTCCAAATTTTCTAGAAATTACTACAACCCGTCTCAGAAATATTGTTGCGAGAAGATCCAAAAATCGTGTTCATAATGAGTTATTACTCTTCAAAGAACCGCAATTTTTTTGAAAAGAATGCTAAAACCCCAATTCTTGAGTTTGTATCTGTACTTTTGAACCTATTATCGGTATGGAAAAATGTTCTGATAAGTGGTCATGACAATGACCTTGTCCCAACAGGTCATAAGTTATGGCTTCCCAAAGTTGACCACTTTTGACCCATTTTTCAGGTCAAATTACTTGTGTTTAGTTTTCTCAAAATTCTTTGTTTGTGGGTGAATGTCACACTGAATATCTAATCTACTCGCCCACTGGAAATCATTACTTGCGTAACAACTCATTGTACATACGATATTATAAATTTATCTTTCATATTATTACTTAAATTAAGTACACTGGATTTTGTAATAGTGGCATAGAATTATGCCATAGAATCTTGTATTCTTAGAGGCAATAATGATACATACATACGTCCATACATACATACATACATACATACATACCTACATACATAATATAAAAACCGTTTATCAATTAACTACCTTGATCATTCGCATGTTCACCACTCATCCCGAAATTTGTCAGAAAGTCCCTTGTTATAGGCTGCATACATGATGATATTTCTGTAAAAAGACAAAAAAGATTGATGAATTTGTAATGCCAAAAATGTATTACAGATATTAAAAGTGAAATTCGATTATCCCATTTTATTTCGTATAAGTCAGTTACAACATAAATTGTGAAATCAATATTTGCCGAGTAATTCTAAAAGATATCTAAATTTTTTTATTTGAGTTAACCAGAAATCTATAAATGTGAAAAGTTTAGTAGAAGAACGCGATTGTGTAATATTTTCTTCGTATTAACAAGTCGTTGCTTCAATGTAAATAGAAAATATATTTACAGGCTCAATCTATTTTACCTTACTTCACAGAAAAAACTAATTGTACGAGACGTTGCAGATAATCGTTGAGATTTACCACGGAAAGTTTACCTCAGTCTGGAGTGCCCACCTCGCATTTACCGTGCTTACCGATTACCTACAACAGTTTGTACCCTCAGTTTTTTCTGTGTTCAAAGTCACAATCAAAATTCAAAATCGTTATTTTTGCAGAATTTACGGGGCGATTAACTTAAAAACTGATTTAAATACCCTGAAGATCCACGATTTTTCAGTTTTTCTACAGAGTATAAAGTTTTCCTTGAAAAAAATTATGAAACACTTATTAAGATAAGTTCATGATCTGTTCCATGAGTAGTAGGACTGAATTTATGTAGCCTAGCTGAAGAAATAAAGGGTGTTTTTCATGGACAGTATGCATGGTGGGGGATACCAGGAACCAAATGCATGCTCGAACAGTCGCCTCCAAGCATTTGCGGAGTAAATATCACGTGAGAAGTAAACCCTTTTTGTAGGCTTCTGTCACGCTCTCGAAGTTCCATAAGTTCCATAAGACTGACTTTATATAGTCCAGATGGAGCAATAGCCTATTTACGAGCAGGATGGGTGTTAAGGGATGTCAGAAGCCAAATGCATGCTCGAACAGTTGCCTCCAAGCATTTGCGGAGTAAATATCACGCGAGAAGTAGATCCTTTTTATAGGCTTCCGTCACGCTCTCGAAGTTCCATAAGTAGTAGGACTGATTTTCTATAGCCCAGACGGAGCAATAGAGGGATTTGCGAACAGGATGGGTGGTGAGGGATGTCAGAAATAAAATGCATGCTCGAACAGCCGCCTGCGATCATTTGCGGAGTAAATATCGCGCGAAAAGTAAACCTTGGTGGATGCTTCCGTCACGCTCTTTAAGTTCCATAAGTATAGTAAGACTGACTTTATATAGTCCAGACAGAGCAATATAGGGATGTACGAGTATAATAGGCGGCGGTGGATGTCAGAAACCAAATCTTCTCGAAGCATTTGCGGAGTAAGTATTGCGCGAGCAGTAAACTCTTTTTGTAGGCCTCCGTCACGCTCTCGAAGTTCCATAAGTAGTAAGACTGACTTTCTATAGTCCAGACGGAGCAATGGAAAGATTTACGAGCATAATGGGTGGTAAGGGATGCTAGAAACCAAATTCATTCTCGAACAGTCACCTCCGAGCATTTGCGGGGTAAATATCGCGCGAGAAGTAAACTTTTCTGCAGGCTTCCGTCAAGCTCTCAAAATGGACGGCACGTTCGAGCAGCCCTGCGCGGTAAAGTTTCGTGTTAAACAGGTTAGCTTTTTTTCACAGGCGCTACTAATCCGTGCGTTTCATTTTGAGAGCGTGACGGAAGCCTACCAGAAGGGTTTACTTCTCGCGCAATATTTACTCCGCAAATGTTCGGAGGCGACTGCTTCGGCAAAAAACTCCCTCTATTGCTCCGGCTGCGCTATAGAGTCAGTTCTTCTACTTATGAAACAGACCCCGTAAGTCCTAAAAATCTCTCTAAGTATTATACTTAAGTAGAAAAAAATTATACTAATAACGTTCTTACTATGAAAAAGAAAATATACAAATAATGGTATTTTTTTACTTACTAATTGAATTAAGAATAACGTCCAAGATTAAGACCAGCGCAAAAAGAATCCTCATTTTTTCAAAATGTAGGAAAAACTGATTAATGCAGAATTTTGAAAACAGCGTAACTAATAAATATTCTGATGTTTTATGTATATATACTGCTTTGAGATATTTGTGTTTTCCCCTTCCCGAGTGTAAATCGCGTACATAGATAATTTCAGGACTTGGTGATATGAAATATTTGATTTAGTATCATACAATTGATTTCACTGAAGTTAAACTCTTGCACGCGTAAAATTATTATTTTACCTTGAGAAACTCAGATAATTTATGTTTACACTAAGCGTATGAATTACTATTATTCCACTTTGAGATAAAATCGCTCTTTGACAAACATTTTTCTGGAAAGTTTTTGACGTAATTAAAATTCGCCCAAGAACATTGGTTGAATAAAGCCTCTTTCTTTAAAAATATTAATAATTTTTTGAGTAGATTTCAAAAACTAAAAAAAAATCATTTTTCAACTAGATTTCAAAAACTAAAGAAATTTACTTTTTCAATTCTATTTAGCAGCATTTTTTTCAAAATAGCTCATGAAACGAAGAAAAGTAATTTATAAAACAATACCATTTTATCATGGATTTGTTCTTTCTGAAAAGAAAGGAACCGTTTTTTTTTTTGAAATTATCTGATAATAAGTTGAAAGTGATTTTAAAACTAAATATCTTTGTTTAAAAATTCTTTCTTCATATTTTAAAACAATATATCTTCCGTTTCCTCGTAAGAAATTTTTTTTTTTCAATTATTGGTGTTCGCTTAATTATGAAAATCCAAGAGCAATTTTTTAACAAAACTGTTGAATCCTCAACCATAACACATTAATTTTTAGCAGCACAGTTGCATTTTCAACCAAAAAAGGTTAAAGTTAATAGTTGAAAAGTCTACTATATTTTTGGTTGAAAATTCACCTTTCTGGTTAAAAATTTTATTATTGGGTTGAAAACTAAATTTTTTTGGTAAAAATTCATCAATTTGGTTGAAAATCTTTCTTGGTTGAAAATTCGGTTTTTTGTTGAAACATTAAAATTTTTCTTTTTCGGTAGAAATTTCATTTTTTTGGGTAAAAATGACTTTTTTGATTAAAAAATAATGTGCTATGATTGAAAATCAAATAACAAATTGTTAACTCAATATTAATTTAATAAATTATTAACTTGAAGTAATTTTTATAAATTGTGCACTCCAAAGGTTTCTGGTTAAATAGTTGAACTTTGATTTATATTTTAGTAAATTTATTTGGGGCAATAAAATTGTTCAATTTTAAAAATAGCAGTTGACTTTGCTAACATTTTTTTGCAAATAAAAATAAAAATTTGTTTATTTTTTGTTTAATTATAAATAAATATTAGTTAATAATTAAAAATTAAAATTGTTAAAAATTAAATATAATTGACGAATAAATAAAAAAAATAAAATAAAAAAATATTTTTAATTTTTTTAATATAAATTATAAATACTTGATTAAATTTAAATTTACAAGATTCTTCTTCTCCATTAATAGAATGATTAATTCAAGTAGTTTATTATACTCTCTCCCTTTTACGGGTTTGAGAGTCTTAAAAACACATCTTTACAAAATTACCTCCTCTCCTTACATTCAAAGTTATTAGCCTAACTTAACCCTACTTACATTAAATGGCAAGTCGAAACGGAAGCCCTATCTCTGTTCTCCCTCTCTCTGAACCCTTCTCCTTGTCCTTCTTAACGTCTCTACGTATGTCCTTCTCCTTCTCTCTAACTCTCTAAACATAGTGCCCTAGCACCCTTTTACCCAACTCTAACTCTTAAGCCTCACTTTACAACCAACTTATTCTACTATACCTTTCTTATTTTTGTCCTGTTTAACACATCACAAATACAGAGGAACACTTTCATTCTTTACATTCCATTTGCATTCCCGTCTCACTCCTAGTGCCCCAGCACCCCCTTTTCTCACCCCACATACACCTTGACCCATTTAATTTGCTTTTCACTCCCGCACATATTCTTTAGGCCCCCCCCACCATGCTCCTCCGTATTCTTCTTCTTCGTTTCCTGCTCATCGTCCTTCTTCTTAGCCATTGTCACCGTTCCTGCTACCATCATCTCTCCTTCCATCTCGTTCCAATGCCAGATCGTCTCTCCTACTTTCGCTCTCATGAACCTAAGCTCAACTTCGTTCCCTGCCAATTCCATTCTCCGCTTTTCCCTCCTCAGCCATTCTTGTACCACCTCTTCCCTTTCCGTCAGATCTTCCTCCATCCAGAATCCTGTACCTCTCAGTCTGCCCTTAACGTTGAGCAGGTCCCTTTTGTTTTCCCACGTCTTTAAAGTAAGGAGCATCCCACCGTCTATTTTCTTCGAACTCTCCACTTTCGCCACCACCTTCGTGTGCGCGGCCAAGACCCCTACCACGTTCGTCACCTCGTTGTCTTCCTTGCTTACTCCTAGCACTCTGAGATTTCTCTTCCTCTGCGTTCTCTCTTCCTTTTCTCTCTCCCACTCTTCTTGCGTTAGCTTCTTCGGCATCTCCCTCCACGTTCTCTCTTCCTCCTCCGTCTGGCATCCAATCTCTTTCGTTTCCCTCTCTTCCTTTCCTTCCTGCAGTCTCTCCATCCTTGCGCTAAGCCGTTCGAGTTTTTCCACCAAATTATTGAGTGTTCCCTCAAAATTTCTCCTGTCTATCTCCCTTTCACCTCTCATGTGTGCTCTTTCTATCTCCCATTCCAGTTTCAGGTCCGTGATGAATTTGTCCTGCCGCACTTCCAGCATGTCCACCGCATGTTTCCACGCCTCTTTTCTCGCTTCCTCCTTTTCCCTCTTCTGCTTCTTCTCCTTCTTTTCATCTCCCATCTCGCTTTTTTCGTGTGCTAGCACTTCTTCTGTCACACTCTTTCTCTTCGTTCTACTCTCACGCAGCCCAGCTGATCTTTCAAACGCTTTCGTCTCCACTGCTCGAGTCAAACTCCTTTCTTCACTTACTCCACTCTCCACCAGGTGTCACTAGCGCTAGCACTGCTTTCCTCTTTTCAGCGTCCTTCCGGTCCGACCCTAACCTCACTCTCTCGGCGTGCCACTTTTTTCTCCTTCACTTTTTTAATCCACTAGTCCTTCTCCCTTCACACACTCACTCCCACTGAGCCCAGTCACCTTGCTACACCTTCTCAAAACTTCCTTTCACCTTTCTTCTCACTTTTTCCGGATTAAAACCTCCAAAACTCACACTGGCACCTTGCACACATCCACCTTGTATCCACGTCGAACCGGAAGTCCAATAGAATGATTAATTAAATTTCATGATTATACTTTAATAATTAATTTAATAATACTGCATTACAAATCCACGCTATCATTTTAAAGCCTCTAAATTAAAGAAAAAATTAATAAATTTTTAAAATTATATCATTTTAAGTGATTTTATTCCAGAAAAATTCAAAATTGAATTTATTGTCTCTCTTGACTTGAAACGCATTCCTGGTTGATAATGCAACTCTTGATTAAAATCCGCTATTCTGATTTCAAAATTCCTCTCATTTATTATTACATTCTCATTCTAATGAGAAGGTATTGGTTTTATGTAAAATTTGACATAGTCGGTTTTCATCAAATCTCCACGTTTTGAGACCCCCTGAGCCAGAAAAAACGGTTTTTACCAAGGTGTCTGTCTGTCTGTAGTCTGTCTGTCTGTCTGTCTGTCTGTCTGTCTGTAGCCACGATAACTTTCGAAAAAATGATCAGATTTGATTGAGCTTTGGCACACTTTTTTATGGCCTAAAAATAGAGAACGAGTTCGTTAACCAGCTATTTTGGATGAAAATTCAAAAAGTGAGCACATTTTGAAAATTTTTGAGACCACTTTTTTTGAAGATTTAAAAATTCTATGTACGGTTATTAGTAGTACGCAAAATGGCGAACAAAATATTCTAATGACTTTTCGTGATAAAAAAAAAATTACTGGAGTTATAGCATTTTCAAAATTCCAAAAAACAAACGAAAATGTACATTTTAAGCCGAAAAACGCACGATATGAAAAAAAGTCAAGAGGAGAAAAACGTTGCTTTTTGAACACCCTATAATATTTTCATAACAACTTTTTGAATTTTTTGAAAAATAAAAAATTCAAATTTTGATCGCACAAAAAAATAATGAAAAATCAAAAATTCCATTTTGCTGTGAATCTATGCAAGATACGTGAAAAGATCATTACACCAAAATTGTGCACCCAAAAAAGATCTACAAATTTCTTATCATTCACTTTTGGATATGATGCGTAGTTTTTGTTTTATTCGTAAAAAACAGCATTGAAAATAGAAAAATCAAATTTTTAGACGAATAACATGAGCTACGGAAAAAATGATAAGAACAATATTTGTTCATCCAAGGAAGAGGTACAAATTTGTTGTGAATCATGTTTCGATAGGATGCGTAGTTTTTGTTTTATTCGTGAAAATAACATTGACAGTAAAAAAAATCAAATTTTTGAAAAAACAATGCAAGGTACGAAAACAGATAAATGAACAAAAATTGTGCATTCAAAAAAGATTTACAAACTTGTAATCAATTTTTGTTGTAAGAATATATTCAAAATGAAAAAATTAACTTTTTTGAAAAACGGCACAAGCTAAAATAAAATTTTAATGAATAAAATTTGTCGCCTAAATTATATCATTATTTTTCATTTGAAATCAAATACAAATTTAGTAATTTGTATATGAAGAACATATAACACGAAGCACAAAGTGCACGCTCAGTGTATTTACCAAATCGCACGCCGTAAGTGCGCTCAAACTTTTTTGTTTCTATCATACGGTGCACAGAACCGAGCGTGGAACGCAAGGTTCAAATGATTTTCAAATCAAATATCGAGCGCGAAGCGCGAGTGTCTGGATGAGAATGTGTTCCATAAGGTCGATAGAACCTTGAGTAAATAAAGTTCCTTTTCAGTCTAAAATAAAAACAAATTTAACAATTACTTAATATGCAGAGGTTTTGATAATCTTATAATATTTGTAAAAAAAACTTTTTCTTTTCATCGAAGTCGAACACGAAGTTGAAAAATCTAGAGCAACCGAGCGTAAAGCGCGATGTAGATACGCCCGAGCGCGTAGCGCGAGGTGAATAAATAATCGAGCGCGAAGCGCGAGATAAATATATGATCGAGCGCGAAGCGCGAGATCCAACAGTTGCGCGCCCCAGGCGCGCTCAAACTTGCGAGCGAAGCGAGCCGCGCGCGAAGCGCGCGATGAGAATGTGCCCGCGAAGCGGGCAGATTTTTTTTTTTTTTAGATTTTTTTAGATTAGATTAGTTTTCTTTTTTTCAGAAAATAATTTTTTCAAGTGAACATTCAATTACTTCGTTGAAAATTAAACTTTCTGGTTGAAAATTAAACAATTTTACAGAAACTTTGTTTTTGTATTGAAAATTAATTTTTTTTTAATGAAAATTTTATTTTGTAAAACATATTTGCAAGTCATTTAAACAATTTTCATTTGTTTAAACAATGTTTTCCCCTGTGAATCGTTGAAAGGAAACCTGTCACTTATCGAAACATCGAATAAACATGAGTTATGCTGAAATTTGTTTAAAAAATACCATTATTTTGCATTTTTTTTCGGGTATTTTTCGGGTACAATACTAGGGTGGGGTGGGGGGGGGGGCAAAATAAAGTAAAAAGTAAGGGTGTTCCAAAAATTTGACTTTACATTTTTGCCCCCCCCCCCTCCCATTTGTTCGTACTCTGAAAAAAGATTATTTGTTTCAAATCTGTTTCAAATTTTTCCTGGGATTCGAAAATAAGTTAAATCTTAAGAAGATTTCAATTTATTTTTCATGATTTCCTAAAATTTCAAGAAAAATAGTATTCTAAAACAACATTTTCCAATTTTTCAAGTTTACAAGATTTTGAAAAAAAATTCGAGTTTGTTTAAGAGATATTCAGTAGTTTAAAAAGATTCAAAAATAATATAAAACATGAAAATATTTTTACAAATACATATGAAACAAAATGTGAATTGTTAATGAATGTGAACAAAAAGTTTAGAATTTTCTTGAGAGTTTGGAAGGTTTCAATAGAACACAAAAATTTGCTTAAGATTTCTGGGATAATTATAAATAATTTTTCATTTTGAAGCATAATTTTCAAAGAAAAGTTCTAAAGATTTTTAAAAATGTCAAAAAAGAACCTGGAAGATTTTACGGAAATTTTTTTATTTTTAAATATTTTTCAAAATTTAGGAATAAGTCATTTCAGCATAAAATATTTTTTTTAATTCTTCTTTTGGTTGAAATTTCAATTTATTAAAAATGCATCTTTTGTTGTTGAAAATATAAATATTGTAAAAAATTAGTTTTTTTCAAATTAATTTTTTGAAACCGAAAGTTTAGTTATTCCATGCCTGGTAAAAATTAATGCAAGTTGAAAAAATAATTGTTTAAACAAATTATAATTGCTTATAACTGTCTTCTCCTATAGATATGATAGATAGTTGCGGTTATTTCTGAAATTTTGCACTTTTTGTCAAAATTTCATTTAGAGCGAGGTAATAGTTATTACGATTTGACGAACATAATTGTTTAAACAAATGACTATTTTTCATAACTTTCTTCTCCTATATTTGTGCTAGATAGTTACAAATTCTCTTAAATTTTCAATATTTTGTCCATTTTTCACTCAGAGCAAGTGAATAATTAATGCAATTTAACAAGAATAATTTTGTAAACAATTTATTTTTACTTACAACTATTTTCTCTTATATTAATGCTATCTCTTTGTGGTTTTTTCCAAAAATTTTCACTTTTTGTGAACTTTTAATTTAGAGTGAGGTAATAATTATTACCTCACTCTAAGTTGAAAGTTCACAAAAACTTGACAAAAACTAATTATAATTAGTGCAGTGCGGTTTTTTCTGACATTTTTACCTTCATTCCGACTTTTTACTTAGTGGGATAATAATTAATGCGAGTTAAGAAACATAATTGTTTAAACAATTTATTATTTTTTATAACAATCTTCTCTTAATGTAATGCTACAAAGTGACGGCTTTTTCTGAAATGCCCAGCTTTCCTTCGACTTTTTATTCAGGAACAAATAATAAATATTAATATTAATATTAATTTAAACAAAAAATCTGTCAGCAACTACTTCAAGAAAAATTTACATTCAGTATGATCGGAATATACAGTTAGCTATGAACAATGCTCATTTGTTTAAACAATTATGTTTGTTAAATTTCATTAAAAAAGTTGTTTCAAATTTTCCATGAAAATAATTAAACTCACATACAAATTAAGAAATTACGGGGCCGTGCATAAATTTGGTAAATTAGGTAATCTTTCGTAAGATATTTTTAAGTCTGCGAATCACTGAAGACAAATTTCAAATTTTTATTTAATATATAAAATCAACAATTTAGTAGAAAATTCAACTGTTTTGTCAAAAATTCGTTTTTTTTCAATTTAAAATTTACTTTTTAAAAAGAAAATTGAACTATTTCATTGTTGATTAATAATTGATTTCTTTAGTTTCAAAATTCAATTATTTGGTTGAAAATTTATATAATTTGTTTGAAATTCGTATTTTTTGGTGAAAAAATCTTGTTGAAAATTCGCTTTTCTGATTTTAAAATTCCTCTCTTTTATTATTTTATTTTTTAGATTTTTTTAGATTAGATTAGTTTTCTTTTTTGCTAAAAATTTATTTTTACATTCTCATCTAGAGAAGGTATTAGATTTGTGTAAAATT
>CAKNYM010045513.1:18025-33970 GCA_932195095.1 Andricus curvator | reverse complement strand
TCTCGGTCAGTTCTGGAAAATCCAAAATGTCATTATATATACCAAATTCTTGATTGATATTGTGAAAACAAATTGGATAATCAGAAAAGGTTCGATTATCGAAGAAAAATAACACTACCCGCGACCAGTTTTTTCAACGGAAGTATAAAGCAGAGAATGAAGTGAACGTCGTCACCAAAACACTTGTAATGACAAAACAAATGAAGGCTCACATGTTCTACAGGGATTGCTATCATGTACGAGTACCCTATGTTACGCCCGGGATACTGCAACCTATACGCTTGAGATTTTTAATTTTTTAAAGTATGTTCTACCCATCCGATTGTTATGAAACTTGGAGATGTTTTGAAAGAGGATTCAAACATTATTTATAGAGAAAATGGTGGGTGTGCCTCAAATACATCCCATAAAAAAAATTCAAAAAAATTTTGAAAATTTGTTTTGACCCGTATTTTTTGAAAAAAAAATTTCGAAATTTGTTTACAACATTCTCTCATTGAGTCCCATAACATATTTTTTGCCCATCGAAATCGGTCCAGCCGTTCCTGAGAAAAACTAATTTTTTGATTTTGCTTCTAACCCCCATAACTCCCATAAAAATTATTTCTCAAATATAATCTTTTGGGAAATTTAGTCTTACATCAGTGCCAACTTACTGTCAAAATCTCAACCAGATCCGAGCGGGGGCAGCACATAGATGCTTATCCTGCTATGCCCTTTGAGTGAATTTAAGAATGTATAGAATTTTTGCAAATATGAAGCTTGAGACAGGTTTTTTGTACGTAGTCTTTCCAGAAAATTACAAAAAGCGTTCTCGTTAATCGAATTTTTAATTTAAAAAGAAAAACTAAGAAGAACGTATTTGACACGATTAAAAAAATTAATAAAAAATAAGAATACGCATTTAAACTACATTATATAAATATCTAAAGTTAGTATGTCATTATTATATACAGATATGGAACAATATATATTTTTGGTAATATGACTTAATTTTAAAGTATATATGAAACAGCGTACGCATATCAGAAGGAATGTGTCGAGCTTTAAATTTTTTTTAGTCTGAAAATTACATCTAAGTAATTTTAGTACATTGAAAAGGGCTTTTTGTTTCGAGGTATCTATTATACTATAAAGTATATTTTGAAAGTTGTTTTAAAAGTCTAGAGTATGGATATCGTCGAAAATGAGAAACAATTAAAAGTACTGAAAAAAGTTTTAAAACTAATTGAACCAACGATGAGGGCCATTCGTCAAGCATTTAATCTCTTTTATTAATAAGTTATTATTATATATTATTATATATTATTATATATTATTATATTATACATATATATTATATTATTATATATAATTACTACTACATATTATTACATAATTATTCTTCATTTTAATTAAATTTATTTAATTTATATTTAATTCATATTTATTTAATATTTATTATTATAATATATATTATAATAATATTATTATTTATTGAATTATATAATAATGTTTAATAATGAGTTTTATTATTATATATTATCACATAAAATTATGTAATACTTATAAAATATAAAAATTAATTTATTTTAATTTAATTTCAGGGATGCCAGCGGTTCAGTCGTTCAAATTTAGGGGAAAAAGGGGATTTTTTTAAAGTGTAAGGGGAGTGAAAATACATTAATAAATACTATATTTTTTATGACAATTGGTATAGATCTTCTTTGAGTTTCGCAAATGAAAGCTCTTGTACTTCGAATTATAGAAACTATAAACTCTCGCCGCGAAAATTTTATTCGAATTAACGAAAACTTCGAACTATAGAATATGTTTAATATTGAAAGAATAGGAGTTTTGGCAGGGACCAACAAAAAACCTCGAATTATCGAAAATTCGAATTATCGGCGGTTCGAATTATAGAAGTTTCACTGTAGGTATATTGCTACAGGAATACAGATGGAGGCCCAAAAAGACGGCTATAGTCTTTTAAAACTTAATTTGGTTGAATAAAGCAAATATTTTCTTAATTTAACCAAATGTTTTGGATACAAATTTTTCTGCAGATTTTACACAAAGAAAAATTTTGTTGATTCCATGAAAAATGTGAAATAATATTTGTTTTCAATTAATGTAATACTGAATGTTGCTTATTATAAATAAACTGTAAGGCGCTCTTAAGAACGTTTAATTGTCAAAAATATTTTCACTTCTAAGTAGTGTAATAATAAAAGCTTTTTTACAATAAAGAATCTATAATTTGCTCTTTCGGAGCGTGTAATTGTAAAAAAAAAATTATTTCACTTTAAATTACTGTAGTAATAAATGCTGTTTCATTATATAGAATCTGTGGTTTGCTCTTTCGAAGCGTGTGTAATTGTAAAAAATAATTTTACTTCAAATTAATGTGACACTAAATGTCGTTTTATAAAGAAATACCTGAAAGGTTTTTTGGAGAAAAGTTTTAAACAATTATTACATTAATTTTTTGATGCAAAAATTAAAACTGTACGTAATATTTCTGCCTTACTCAAAAATATTGTATAACGTAATATTTTTACGAATCGCAATTACAAATTTTCAAATGTATTGGTAATTATATGCAATTTAATAGTTACATTTTTGCCTGTGAAAAATGTACTTCAATGCAAGTAAACAAGGAATATTATCTGAAAAAAAATCGAATTTGAGAAAAATTGCTTATTTATATGGAAAAAAATTTTCCTACGTAGTACTAGAAATTTTTCCTAGAAAACTTTTTGTAAAATTACTCCTGAAATTGAAAAATTTTCTAAATAGTATGGAATTTTCTTATTCCCGAACTTATGTGCAAATTTTCCAAAGGCAAATAGAATATTTCCTGTGGAAGTGAGAATTTTTCTGAGTATAAATTGGGAAAATTTCCCAAATATTGTATGAATTTTTCATTCCCAAACATGTATATAACATTTTCCAAACCGATCGAAATATTTCCATTCCAAAAGGAAAATTTTCCAAAGTATTGGGAAAATTTCCAACTTTTTTAGGAAAATAATTTTTCCTACCCAAAGTTGGAAATTTTACCTACAAAATTAGTGGGAAAATTTCCGAAAATTTTTACAGTGGTACCTTAAAACCTAAAACACGTATCTAATACTCGTTCTTACATTGCAATTTAACCTCTAATATTTTTCGCGAGACTTCTTCTTTGTTCTTATATATATTTTCCGCAATATTTCCACAGACACACGTTGGCAATCAATCATAATTACTCCTTACTAAAATAAACAATCACAGTTCTAAAAAGTTCACGCACGCGAATATATCACATCCAATAAGAGGTATGCGAATTTTATTGCGCCCGCGCATATTAATTGTGACGCGTGTTTTTGAATGTCTTGAAACTATGTGATAATTCTTACAAAAATGAATCTAAACTTTGTGAAAAAAGTGAGAAATTGGGTCAAAATTCTCGATTTTAGGGATTTAAGGGGATTTTTCAAATTTAAGGGGGAAAAGGGGATTAGGGGAAAAAGGGGACGGACTGGCATCCCTGTAATTTATATTTAATTCATATTTATTCAATAATAATAATAATAATGTTTAAGAAAGGAGTTGTATCGACCCTCAGTTAAAATAATATTTGGATGTTGATGGTGAAATTGGCTTTAGGGTCACAAAAAATTGAAATCAATTTATCATTGAATCAGGCGTTGCGGCCTCGATTATGGGCCCTCTCAGTGATTTACTTCTGAAATCTTAGTACAAAAAAAAAATGTTGATTCGCGAAGGGATATAATTTTATAGTAAAAAATCTGCCCGCCGCGCGGGCACATTCTCATCGCGCGCTTTGCGCGCGGCTCGCTTCGCTCACAAGTTTGAGCGCGCCTAGGGCGCGCGACTGTTAGATCTCGCGCTTCGCGCTCGATTATGTATTCACCTCGCGCTACGCGCTCAGTCGTATTTACATCGCGCTTTACACTCGGCTCCTCTAGATTTTTGAACTTCGTGTTCGACTTCGATGAAAAGAAAAAGTTTGTTTGCAAATATTATAAAATTATCAAAACCTCTACATATTAAGTGATTGTTAAATTTGTTTTTATTTTAGACTGAAAAGGGACTTTATTTACTCAAGGTTCTATCGACCTTAAGGAACACATTCTCATCCAGACACTCGCGCTTCGCGCTCGATATTTGATTTGAAAATCATTTGAACCTTGCGTTCCACGCTAGGTTCTGTGCACCGTATGATAAAAACAAAAAAGTTTGAGCGCACTTACGGCGCGCGATTTGGTATATACAATGAGCGCGCACTTTGTGCTTCGTGTTATATGTTCTTCATATACAAATTACTAAATTTGTATTTGATTTCAAATGAAAAGTAATGATATAATTTAGGCGACAAATTTTATTAGTTAACATTTTATTTTAGCTTGTGCCGTTTATCTGAAAAGTTAATTTTTTTTCAGTTTGAATATATTCTTACCACAAAAATTGATTACGGATTTGTAAGTCTTTTTTGAATGCACAATTTGTGTTCATTTATATGTTTTCGTACCTTGCATTGTTTTTTCAAAAATTTGATTTTTTTTTACTGTCAATTTTATTTTCACGAATAAAACAAAAACCACGCATCCTATCGAAACATCAGTCACAACAAATTTGTACCTCTTCCTTGGATGAACAAATTTTGTTTCGGTCATTTTTTCGTAGCTGGTAATATTCGTCTGAAAATTTGATTTTTCTATTTTTAATGCTGTTTTTTACGAATAAAACAAAAACTACGCGTCATATCAAAAAGTGAACAATAAGAAATTTGTAGATCTTTTTTAGGTGCACAATTTTGGTGAGATGATCTTTTCTCGTATCTTGCATAGTTTGACAGCAAAATGGAATTTTTGATTTTTCATTAATTTCTTGTGCGATCAAAATTTGAATTTTTTATTTTTCAAAAAATTCAAAAAGTTGTTATGAAAATATTATAGGGTGTTCAGGAATCAACGTTTTTCTCCTCTTGACTTTTTTTCATATCGTGCGTTTTTCGGCTTAAAATGTTCATTTTCGTTTGTTTTTTGGAATTTTGAAAATGCTATAACTCCAGTAATTTTTTTTTTCTCACGAAAAGTCATTAGAATATTTTGTTCGTCATTTTGCGTATTACTAATAACCGTACATAGAATTTTCAAATCTTCAAAAAAAGTGGTCTCAAAAATTTTCAAAATGTGCTCACTTTTTGAATTTTCATCCAAAATAGCTGGTTAACGAACTCGTTCTCTCTTTTTCGGCCATAAAAAAGTGTGCCAAAGCTCAATCAAATCTGATCATTTTTTCGAAAGTTATCGTGGCTACAGACAGACAGACTGACAGACAGACAGCCAGACAGACAGACACCTTGGTAAAAATCGTTTTTTCTAGCTCAGGGGGTCTCAAAACGTGGAGATTTGATGAAAACCGACTATGTCAAATTTTACATAAAACCAATACCTTCTCACTAGAATGAGAATGTAAAAAATTAATTTTTTGGAGATGTCAATGAAGACAACAATTTTTTTAAACACAAAACCTAGTTATTTTGATATCGTTAATCCATAAAAATATTACAAATGTAATTAAATTTGTAAAAGTTATCAACATTTTTAGATCTCATCAATCGGAGGAGAAAATCACCTTACAAATTCATGTGTTTTTTCTTGTTTATCGCGTAGCAAAAACAAGAAAAAAAAATGTGCCCGCTTGGCGGGCACATTCTCATGGCGCGCTTCGCGCGCGGCTCGCTTCGCTCGCAAGTTTGAGCGCGCCTAGGGCGCGCGACTGTTGGATCTCGCGCTTCGCGCTCGATCATATATTTATCTCGCGCTTCGCGCTCGATTATGTATTCACCTCGCGCTACGCGCTCGGGCGTATTTGCATCGCGCTTTACGCTAGGCTCCTCTAGATTTTTGCACTTCGTGTTCGACTTCGATGAAAAGAAAAAGTTTGTTTGCAAATATTATAAAATTATCAAAACCTCTACATATTAAGTGATTGTTAAATTTACTTTTATTTTAGACTGAAAAGGAACTTTATTTACTCAAGGTTCTATCGACCTTAAGGAACACATTCTCATCCAGACACTCGCGCTTCGCGCTCGATATTTGATTTGAAAATCATTTGAACCGTATGATAGAAACAAAAAAGTTTGAGCGCACTTACGGCGTGCGATTTGGTGAATACACTGAGCGCGCACTTTGTGCTTCGTGTTATATGTTCTTCATATACAAATTACTAAATTTGTATTTGATTTCAAATGAAAAGTAATGATATAATTCAGGCGACAAATTTTATTAGTTAACATTTTATTTTAGCTTGTGCCGTTTATCAAAAAAGTTAATTTTTTCATTTTGAATATATTCTTACCACAAAAATTGATTACAGGTTTGTAAGTCTTTTTTGAATGCACAATTTTTGTTCATTTATATGTTTTCGTACCTTGCATTGTTTTTTCAAAAATTTGATTTTTTTTGCTGTCAATGTTATTTTCACGAATAAAACAAAAACCACCCATCCTATCGAAACATAAGTCACAATAAATTTGTACCTCTTCCTTGGATGAACAAATTTTGCTTTGGTCATTTTTTCGTAGCTGGTAATATTCGTCTGAAAATTTGATTTTTCTATTTTCAATGCTGTTTTTTACAAATAAAACAAAAACTACGCGTCATATCAAAAAGTGAATGATAAGAAATTTGTAGATCTTTTTTAGGTGCACAATTTTGGTGAGAAGATCTTTTCTGGTATCTTGCATAGTTTGACAGCAAAATGGCTTTTTTGATTTTTCATTAATTTTTTGTGCGATCAAAATTTGAATTTTTTATTTTTCAAAAAATTCAAAAAGTTGTTATGAAAATATTATAGGGTGTTCAGGAATCAACGTTTTTCTCCTCTTGACTTTTTTTCATATCGTGCGTTTTTCGGCTTAAAATGTTCATTTTCGTTTGTTTTTTGGAATTTTGAAAATGCTATAACTCCAGTAATTTTTTTTTATCGCGAAAAGTCATGAGAATATTTTGTTCCTCATTTTGCGTACTACTAATAACCGTACATAGAATTTTCAAATCTTCCAAAAAAGTGGTCTCAAAAATTTTCAAAATGTGCTCACTTTTTGGATTTTCGTCCAAAATAGCTGGTTAACGAACTCGTTCTCTATTTTTCGGCCATAAAAAAGTGTGCCAAAGCTCAATCAAATCTGATCATTTTTTCGAAAATTATCGTGGCTACAGACAGACAGACAGACTACAGACAGACAGACACCTTCGTAAAAATCGTTTTTTCTAGCTCAGGGGGTCTCAAAACGTGGAGATTTGATGAAAACCGACTATGTCAAATTTTACATAAAACCAATACCTTCTCATTAGAATGAGAATGTAACAATCTTTTTGTACCGGAATAACCCCAGTTAACGGTATATATGATCTTTTACAAAACTCTTCCTTATGAATTATTTCGCGTAAATTAAAGACATCTCATCTAATCCTTCAGCGCGTCAGCAAAAAATTAAACAAATTATATTCTTATAAACAAATATAATGAATAGTTGTACTTAGATAGCATGGAAAAAAAATTTTAACTCCCTTTTGATAATTAAACATATGCAGAATTTGAATAGAAATGATATGTTTATAAAAAAAGCTTCTAATTTCCGATAGAAGAACAATTTTGAATGTATTCAATTATAAATTATTTCAACTTCCCGAAAAAAAATTAATTAAAATGGCGCTCTCATTTCATATGTAGAGATCCTCTAGGGAGAGTTGAGTCACGTAGGAATCGTTTCAGATTCGTTAGGGCCAACCGAAATATGGAGGTTCTTTTTAGCGCGCGATTTTCAAATAACAACCAATTACAATGTCACAACTATGAATTGAGGTTAGGTTGTTCTTACAATTTTCAATACGCGCATGCGTTGTTAAACATATATTCAAATTTTGTGACGACTTCCGTATTCCAGTTGGCCCTAGTCGAGTGGTGGGGGTTCACGTGCCTCAACTCTCCCTAGAAGATCTCTAGTCATATGGTTTTCGACATGCAAAATACTAAGGTGCCGTCCCATGTGGGCAGAAAACGTCGGCGTAGAACAGAAACTCATGAGAGTAAAAGAGACAAATAAATTTGCCCGTCTCTTTCACTCTCATTAGTTTCTGCTTTACGCCGCCGTTTTCTGCCCACATGGGACTGCACCATGAGTTGCAGACAGTCTCTAGACGCTTGTGTTTCGATCCAGCAGTCTAGACTAGTCGCGCATGCGCACTGACTGACGTATACTATTACTTTTTCTCCCGCGAGAAGCGTGCGAATGAGTGCCGTGTTTAATGAAAACTGAAAACTGAGGTTATGGTCCCGTAAATATTGTCAATATACGTGCTTGTTTATTTATGTGCTTTTGTACAAAAATAAGTAACAAAATTGTGAATTTTTAACTAAAAAAAGATAAATTTTCAACCAAAAGTAGAAAAGTTATATTTGCAGTTATATTTTCAGAAAACAAGATATATATATATAGTTATTCCTGATATACTTTTGTTACAGTAGGATGTTTGGCACTTGGGAACACAACACGCCATTTTTACCACTGCATATTTAATTTTCCAACAGTTACGTTTACTTGACTTTGCAAAAACTTTTGCCAAGTTGCAAAAAATCGATATAACTTCAATTCTCAACTGCTGTCGTTGTTGTCATGCACGGAAAAAATTTATCCGTGAAGAAGTCACGAACTTGTAGCTAGGTCTCGGATACGAGATAAAAAAATGAAACATTAAATCCTTATTTCTATGAGAAATATATGGATAAATTTCGAAGTTTCTTACGAACAGTTCCTAAAAATTTCAGACTGAAATAAAAAGAGGAAAAATTTTATTCGTGCGATTTAATTTTATATTAATTTATAAATTCGCAACTCAGAAGATTCGAACCTCAAAGACTGCTGACTCACCAGTTTCTAAACATAAACCAGGAGTGAGTAAACACGCGCAGCCATCGAGGCCAAACAAAATAGGTATTATAAAACTTCTAGCCACTCATCCGACGAGCTCGAGATTTGTCGGGCAAGCTCGTGAGTGCTCTGAGAATCTTTTCCCAATCACTCGTAATATTTTTGTAATTATTCACGTAAAAAAAAGTGATGAACCGTTTTAGAATTTTCACATCGAGTTCGTCAATCTTTCTCAAAGTTCGAAAGTTATTTACGAAAATACATAAGTATCCGATGAATTTTTCTCATATCCGAGAGCTAGGACTAGTTCGTGACTTTTTTACGGATAAATTTTTTCCGTGTGCACGTGCACGGTTGTTATGGAAACACTGGCGCTCGCTCGCTTCTCGCGGGAAAAAACGAGATAGCATATCACAGTGCGCATGCGTGAATAGTCTAGAGTGCTGGCTTGAAATGCCTGAGCTTGGCAATAAAGGTGCAGTTACCGCAGTCAGAACGCATGTACGGAGATCGGTATCCTTATTATTACTCCGTGCTGTCTACATACCGCGCGGCATCCTCCATATGCAGGTATTCTTTATCTCAATACACGTGTATAACTATTGCGCAAACTCCGCCAATCCGCGATTGGTAGCTCGAATCTCGATTCTAAGGTACAGGCGGCGAATAAAAATCTAACCAATAGGTAAAGAGAAAATGTTGCTTCAGATTTCGAGAAGCTCCTATTGATATATTCGCAAACTCTTTTTTATGGTAGGATGATAGAATTGTGATGTCTTAATTATCTGCGCAGGTTTTTTTAACATCGCAGTTGTTATTTTTTATAAACATATCGTTTGTTAATTTTTTTTGGTATCCTGATTAGTAAATAATTCTTGGATATCATTTTTAATGGTTTTGGTATTAGCTATTAATTATTGAAGAGTGATTACAAAAAACTATTTTTAATCTTTTATTATAACAGTTTAATTATAATTACATGTTTTTATAATACATTTAATGTAAAATTCGCTTAGTATTAAAATATTTTAATTTTTCTGCTCGCGTTTCGCGCATGTTTTGTCTTGTGACTTTTTCTGTCACGTCAATGTGATAATTTATTAGTATACGTCAGTTTCACATCTTATAGATTGTTTTCCCACTTGAAGCAATATGAAGTTGTTCAATTTTTAAACAAAGTTTGAAATTGTTTATTTGACAATTAGAAAGCATATAATTTTCAAAGTTTTTAGAATAATTAAACTTTAAAGGTTTACAATATTTAAAATTCTTCAATGTTGAACTGTGAAAATGAGAGTGATCTTTTTTTGACAGAAATCACATTTTTTTGTTAAAAAATCTGTTCAATCACCTTGAATGTCTCTTGATACTACATGATATGATACTTATTAATAATATATTTATCATCATTCAAATTTCTATAATTTCAATGTAAAATTATAGCTTTGAATGTGCAATTCTAAAACCGTTTAATTCTTGAGGCCTTCAAACTAAAGTTGTTTTCTTCAAAAGCTTAAATGCAAAAAAATTTAGTTTTGAATTTCTTAAATTTTGGAGTTTTCCAATTTCAGATTTCACAATTTTGCAGTTTCAAATTTAAATATTGAAAATGTCAGGACAATTTCATTATTAAATCTTTTCAAATTACATATTGAAAGCGTTGGGTGACATGCAAGTTTTAGGTAGCGGTGATTTTGTGGTACCGAGTTTGGTAAAATTGTAGTGAAATTTGAGGTGAGTTGATAGTAAGATTGCAAAGATTTCAAAGTTTCAAATCGGTTTAATGGATATCGGGGATAGCTACAGCAAAGAGGAAAGGGATTCAAATCAAGAAGTGTTTTGTAGGCCGCTAGGGAAGACAAAAAGGAGAAAGTCATGGGGAAAGTATTGAAAAGAAGAGTTTGCGTTCGATCGAGAGATTTATTCAATAATAATTATTAATGAAGAATATAAGAAATAATTTATTAATACTTGAAATCAATTTTCAATTTAAAGATAAGCTCAAAATGTGTTCCAGTCAGCAGGGTTGTCTATAAATACCATTAAGATTTCTTTTAATTAAGGCGTACAATATAAATGCTTACCTCAATTTATTGAAAATATCTATGTTTTGTTGAAATATCGCTCGAAGGATGTTTTGTAGTTATCAATTTTTAGAAATAAGTGAATATTTGGGATTAATTAATGATTTTTAAAATTGAACTGTATTTCAAGTATTACAAATTGAACAATAATTGATTTTACAAGACGATTCTGAATCTACTCAAAACTAAACAACTAACAAAATGTAACGTAACCCATTGAACTGTTTCAATTCGAAAGACTTAGCAGTTTAACAATTTTAAATGTCCGATTGAAACTTTATGACTATTTACAATTTTCAAATAATTTCAAATTAATAGATCCATAGTTAAACGCTTTTCTGCAAAAATAGCCCTCAAGAAATGCAAAGAATAAAAACTGGACGCACAAACATTATAGAGGAATGATGGACTCTATGTTTCCAGTTTTAATTCCACGTACATCAGACTTTTTTTCATTTGCATGTCGATCATCAGAAGGTCTCCGGTACCGAAAAAATGCTATTCATATTTCCAATGGTTATACAATTTTTCTATAATTACAATAAGCGTAAAAAATAACTTGAATTGAAATTAAAAGTGAAAACATAAATTTTGTAAAATTGTTGATGGATTTTGCTTATGGGTAAAAAATAATGTAATAAATAAGTGCATTTATTGATTCTGAAAAAAATTACATAATGGTTTTATAATATATTTCATTCTTCTGCAAAATTTGGAAGACTTCTAATTTCCATGAAGAAACGAAAAACTGAAACTAATAAAACTTGCTACGTTTTCGTACTGCAGTACTTTATAATTACCAAATTATTCTTTTTTTCACAATTTTTTAATTTTTGCACAATTTTTTCCATTGCACAATTTTTCTAAGCTCGGTCTAAGATCGCTAAGTATCAAACATACATCTGGCGGAGGAAGATCGAAAACCCGAGCCGATCCCGAGTCGATATATTGAATTCCGAGACAAAGTCAGGGCGAGCTAAAATAGATCCCGGGTGTCGAAAACCCTATCCCCACCAAAAAAAAAAAAAAAAAAAACAGAATTCCGACCCGATTACTAGAAAGTGTCGTATTGAACGGTACCACTAGATAGTAGGCGAAAATTTTCAATAAAAGAAAAATAAACGCACAAAATGATGATGGAGGTAATAGAGATGAAGGAAAAAAGACAGGAGGAAAGGGGAGAAAAAATAAAACAATAAATCAATGGCCAAACTTAGAAAAGAGATGTGAAAATGAGAAGAAGTTAAGAAAAATGTGAAAAAATGGATGCGGACTTTCGAACAAGGACTAGAAGAGCAGGATAATCCTAGTAAAAAAGTAGCACAGTTGAAAAGTAGGATAGAGAAGTTAGAAAGCTCAAACTGGGAGTTTCGAAATGGGGAGAGCGGGAATAAGGATAAGGAAAGGTTGAGAAAAATAGACAGAAGAATAGAATCAAAAGAAAGTGAGGATGCGAATGTAGAAATGTAGGAAGTGCGAAGTGTAGGAAAGGAAGGGGAGAAAGGATAGAAAACGGCACTGGTAAAACTAAAGCAATGGGAACAAGCATGAGGTTATGGCAAAAAAGAGGGCGTTGTATAGAAGCTCGGAGGGAATAGAGGATGATTTGGCATGGTAAGAAATGAAGATGGAGTATAGCTTAAAGAAAATAGCGGAAAACCAAAGAAAGATTGGAAAAGGAACGTGGGTTAAGTATGGGAGAATACAAATAGAAGGTATATGGTGAGATTGGGACGAAAAAAGGAAGAGTTAGTAGAAGGTGAAGTAACAGGGGACTAGGAGAGAAAGTGATACGGGTGAGAGGAAAATGACAAATAGTATGAAACAGAAAAAGACTAGAAAGAAAAAAGGGAAGAATGGAGGATATGTTACTGGAATGTAGCAGGCTTGGAAAGAAAGGATAGGGAATTTACGAGAACTTTGGTAAAATAGAAGGTAGTAGTATTGATGGAGGCATAGTTAGATGAGAAAGGATGAGAAAGAGTCAGGGGAAGGTTAAAAAGAGGTTTAAGATGGCATGTTTAAAATACAAAGAGGAAGAATAACAAAATCAGAACAATGAGAGGAATGGTGATGAGAGTCAGAAAGTAGTGTGCTTGTATCTGCTGCGCAGACTCCTTCAAAAATGTTACGTCCTGAATGCGGCTTTGAGGCCGTATAGGTATCTCCAGTGTCAAGATGTCTAATAACACTTATATCCACAAGCTCAGGGTCCTCGGGAACGCCAGTAATCTTACCTTTCTTCACATTAATCTTGGCACACTTGTCCAATCCAAAGTCCATACCAATCTCTCCTGTGTACTCCTTGACGATATTTAAAGCAAGTTGAAGATTGCTTGCACCAGAAGCATAGATCTTCTGGTCATCCGTTCGTGATGGTTACTGTCGCCGCAGAAGTATCCAGGAGAATTGCGTAGTGCGAGAGATAGAGGCAGAAGTATGATGCAAAAGAGCAGAGGACTCATGGTATCCCCCTGAAAGATGCCCCTTTGGAAGGTGACGTTGATCGTTGTCATTCGATAATTTCCAGATGAGATAGTAAATCTGGTTTTCCAAAGGGGCATCAATTGGTATCCAAAAGATTCATGAGATTGTAAATGCGAAATCAGATGCATCGGGGAAATGAGCTATGTGTGGATGAACCTTTAAGCTTTCCAACAGACAATCCAGGCCATTGACAGGACGCGCTGATGGACTGCTGCATCTGTGCAGACGCACCTGTCGATTAACAGGTTCTATCGGCAGCCTGCGCCACCTTTTTTCGAGCCACGTTTTTCGTACATCTCTCTCTACATAGGCCCAATTCTTCGAACAATCCTGTCGTTTAGGTTACCTGTAAAACTCTTATACAGCGTATTGAAACAAGTTATTGGCCTGTAATTCTCTGGGATAGACAAGTCGCCTTTTTTCTGTAAGAGTATAGTGCATCCTAACACCAGCCACTGCGGAATGGGCATTTCCGACTGTAAATATCAGGTGAATATGCGGACCAGATGTTGGTGTGCAGAAGTAAATTTCTTCCACCACAAGTTCTCGATATCATCTGGTCCTGCAGCGGATAAATTCTTCGTGCCAAAGTTCTTTCGAAACCGAATGGTGGTTCGTCCGGGATATACAGGGTGTCCCAGTACTCAAAAAACATTTTTGTATTTTTGAATTCTAACAAAAAAATGGCGTCGAAAATAATTATAAAAAATTTGTGCTAAAGTTAATAATTACCGAGTAATTAACAATTAAAAATTAACCAATCAGAAGCACACGTTAGAAGGTCGACAGTCCACGTGCCGTCGACAAGAGTGTTGCATAAATAAGTTCAGTTCGTATAATTTCTCCTCCGTTCGCTTTTCCAGTAGGTTGTGACTCTCTGGTATAACTTCACACGTCAACGAGATACAAAAATTGCAAAAAATATTTTCAACAATCAACCAAATTAGACAACATTCTCATGAATTCTGTAAATTCCCTTGAATTTTGTGAACTCAGTGGAATTCTCCTGAATTCTGAAGAAATCTCTTGAATTCAGCAGAATTTTCTTAAAATCAGCGAAATTATCTCTAACTCTGTAGAATTCTTCTGATTTCAGCAGAATTCTTTTGAATTCAGTGGAATTCTCTTGAATTTTGTATGATTCTCATGAATTCAGTATAATTCTCTTGAATTATGTAAAATTCTCTTGAATTCAGTAGCACTCTTTTAAGTTTGGCAGAACTCTCTTCAATTCAGCAGAATTTTCTAACGTTTGGCAGAATTCTCTTGAGATCAACAGCATTCTCTTGAATAATGTAGAATTCTCCTGAATATTCTTGAAATCAGCAAAATTCTTTCGAATTCAAAAGAATTCTCTAGAGTTAGGCAGAATTCCCTTGAATTAATCATAATTCTGTGGGATTCTGTATAAATATCTCGTGAATACCGTAGAATTCCCTTTATTTATGCATTCTCTTAAAATCTGTATAATTCTCTTGAAGTCTGTAGAATTCTCTTCAATTCAGTAGCATTCTCTTACGTTTGGCAGAATTCTCGTGAGTTGAACAGAATTCTCATGAGTTGAACAGAATTATCTTGAGATCGGCAGAATTCTCGTGCAATCTGTAGAATTCCCTTGAACACTTTTGAACTCATTACAAATGTTTAAAAACTTCTAAATTCATTAGAATAAGCTTTGATTTTTTTTAATTCATTAGTGTTTCCAATTTTGATTGTTGTGAACGTTACAAGAAATGTCAATGAAATTTCATTGAAAAAATGCGAGACGCAAGAGTCATAATATATATTCTGTTGATCTCAAGAGAATTCTGCCAAACGTTAAAGAATTCTGCTGAATTGAAGAGAGTTCTCCCAAACTTAAAAGAGTGCTACTGAATTCAAGAGAATTTTACATAATTCAAGAGAATTATACTGAATTCATGAGAATAATACAAGATTCAAGAGAATTCCACTAAATTCTAAAGAATTCTGCTGAAATCAGAGGAATTTCACAGAGTTAGAGAGAATTTCGCTGATTTTAGGAAAATTTTGCTGAATTCAAGAGAATTCTTCAGAATTGAGGAGAATTCCACTGAGTTCACAAAATTCGAGGGAATTTACAGAATTCATGAGAATGTTGTCTAATTTGGTTGATTGTGGAAAATATTTTTTGCAATTTTTGTATCTCGTTGACGTGTGAAGTTACACCAGAGAGTCACAACCTACTGGAAAAGCGAACGGAGGAGAAATTATACGAACTGAACTTGTTTATGCACACACTCTTGTCGACGGCACATGGACTGTCGACCTTCTAACGCGTGCTTCTGATTGGTTAATCTTTAATTGTTAATTACTCGGTAATTATTAACTTTAGCACAAATTTTTTATAATTATTTTCGACGCCATTTTTTTGTTAGAATTCAAAAATACAAAAATGTTTTTTGAGCACTGGGACACCCTGTATAT
>CAKNYM010045513.1:0-17925 GCA_932195095.1 Andricus curvator | reverse complement strand
TATATATATATATATATTAATTTTTATGCAGCAACGGCCATACCACGCTGGAGACACCAGTTCCCGTTAGATCACTGAAGTTAAGCAGTGTTGGGCGCGGTTAGTACTTGGATGGGTGACCGTCTGATACTACTGCGTTGCTGTTGGCGGCCGTGGGTGTGGTGAGCCCACACTTGTAGTTATTTACTACAAAAAACTATCCACCTAGAAACACTACCCGAATCGGGTAGTGTCACGCTTACCCCTTGAGGCTCGCCGAAAGGGAAATGGCTTAATGGTATATATATATATATATATACGTTAAACGTCTTATACGAGCCCGAAAACTACGTTGGCGCAACCTTACCAAGCCCGAATTGACGTTGTCAGACCCGCGCCCGGGCCTGACAACGTTTTTCCGTGTATTCTGGGACATAAGGCCTTCTTCTACATACTGACAAAGTTTCAGCTGGGCTTGGTTTTGTACATCAAACGTAAATTTATATACGTTTTTAGTTCGAGGTAATGCGCCCAGGCGCCGCAACTATCGATATACAGATTCTGTATAAAGCAACGAATAGTTTGTGCATGTAGCTCCGACGTTACCAGACCCGGAATCTGGCAACAATGTGCCTCAACTTTTATTCGCAATTACAAAAGAGGGCCACTTATCCATACCTGTCTCTAAGAAGCCTCATAATTTAATATTTAGAAACATATTTATCTCGTTTTTGAAACCTTTTTAGGTGAAATATTATATGTTATAACATATTCTTTTAGTACGTTTCTGGAGATTATTTCTTTTTTTATATGCATGTTGTTAAAAATGCTATAGGCTCTGTAATTCTTAATAGCGAATTCCATACCAAATTCACAAAAGTAAAAAATTTATCACGTCGATTTGTTGTAAGCTTCCACAAATTGTAACGCACCCAAAAAGAAGAAAAATTCGCATGTCATTTGGCTTAAAATTGATCAAATTTTTTGGGTTTTGATCAAATTCAATAACGCTTCGATGCTTGTTTTTTTCACAACCTTTTAAAAATTAAATTTCTGAACATTATTTTATTTTGGAAATTATTTTTTTTCCCAAAATTTAATTTTTATTAGTCACTTTTATACGAAAAGTATGAACTTTGTTATTTTTCTAAAGAGTATTCACATTAAATTTGACGAGAAAAATATTTGTCTGAGATGAACAAGTGTTAAAAAAAAAGTACACTGAGAAAAATGGATTATACGAACTGGATAATAGAATTAAAGAATAATAAATCGTATAGAAAAGTATATTAGTGCGTATAATTTATAATATTTTTCTAATATATGAAGATGTTACCAAATATAATCTCTAGATGTCAAATTCTTATAATCTTCAGAAATTAAATTGTAACATCTAAGATTTTAAAATATCCAGGCGTGTGTGTAGTCTCAGACGGTACATCGCATCGTGGCGCGTGTGATATCCATCCGTTCGCATTGAAACAAGTAATAATAAAGTTATAAAATGATTGTTAGTGCTAAATCACACATGATTTAGATTTAGAAAATGTGTAAGTTTATATTTCTTTTTATTGCACATCACTGCCACTTGTACAAGTACACAAACTTAGCCTCCTTTACTTTCGTTTTTGTAGTCTTATGATAACCACTTTTCTGCTCATTGTGTGTTTAAAAATTGAAATTTGTTTCCAGTTCTACTTCCGAGCTCGTCTATCAAAATTTTGTATAGATTCATAAATACGTTTGCAAAAATTATTATATATATTTGAGGTTATCTAATGGACCAGGATCCTAATATGGATATTAGATTTTAAAATCTTGGATTATAGATTTTATAATCTCAGATTATAAAGTTTAATAATCCAAGATATTATCCTGGATTATCTATTTCTTAATATCTATAGATTATAGTTTTAATAATCTGGATCGCAGTCCCATAGTTAATAGTCCAAGATTATATCGGGTAACATACTCGGTCTGGTATCGAAAATTCATAGTAACTAGAACCTCATACGCGCGCTCCTCCCGCGCCCAAGTAATTTCCATGCAATTATTTTATTTGGAAATAAAGTTAAATAAAATACCATGAAATTAATTTTAACTTCAATAACTTCTATTTGTACATGGCTGCGTATGATTATCCTCTCACGATGCAGAATAACTAATTTTACAACTCTAAACATTTTCATATAACTTCCGAAAAAGCCACTAAAATGTCAGCGCGTACCAATTTACGTAAAAATACATAGTAAATGATCTCGGCTCGAGGAGAGTCCAGAAATCTTGATTAAGCAAAATAGATTATTAAAGTACTGGCAGAAATTAAATAGTCAAACTCTGAATTTTCGTACGAAAATTATTTGAATAAATAATTTGTGTTGTAAATTTTCAAAGTATCGTAGGAGAAAGTTATTCCAAATACATTCTTTGTTGATTCCTTGCAAAAATTAAGCCTATTCCTTGAAAAATAGTCAAACTCTCAATTTTCTCGTGAAAATTGTTTAAATAATTTTAAAAATTTCGAAATTCGAAAATCCTAATTGAAAAAAGTAATCGGAAATGTATTTATAGTTAATTATGTAAAAAATTGTCCCTATTTGTGGAAAAATAACGAAATTCTGAATTTGTTTATGAATATTGTTTAAATAATTAATAATTCTTGTAAATTTACAAAACATAGTAAAGAGTCATCGGAAAGACAATCTTAGTTGCCTCTGTAAACAAATCGTGTTTATTCCTTCGAAAAAAAGCAAACTCTGAACATATTTATGGAAATTGTCGAAATAATTAATAATTATTGTAAATTTTCAAAGTATCATAGGAAAGAGTAATTTGAAAAAAAATTCTTTATTGATACCATAATCAAATTGAGCCTATTCTTTAAGAAATAGACAAACTCTTAATTTCTTTATAAAAATTGTTTAAATAATAATTCATCCTTGGAAATTTGCGGATCATTATAGCGGAAAGTCACCGGAAAGATATTCTTACTTAATTCTGTAGGAAATGGAGCCTATTCGTTGCAAAATAGCCAAACTCTACATTTGTTTATGAAAATTGTTTAAGTGATGAAAAAATCTTGGAAATTTGCAGAGAATTATATGCAAAAGGCATTGGAAAGATACTCTTAGTTAATTTTGTAGAAACTCGAGCCTATGAATTGAAAAATAGCCAAACTCTGATTTTTTTTAATGAACATTTTTAAAATAAATAATTGTTCTTGTAAATTTACAAAGCAACATAGAAAAGAGTCCTCGGGAAGAAATTCTCAATGGACTTCGTAAACAAATTTTGCCTATACCTTGAAAAATAGCCAAACTCTGAATAAGTTTATAAAAATCGTTTGAATAATTAATAATTATTGTAAATTTGATAAATCTCGTAGAAAGAGTTATTGCAAATAAATGCTTAGTAATTCCGTAAACAAATTGAGCTTATTCGTTAAAAAATGGTATAAATCTTAATTTTTTATTCGAAATTGTTTAAATAATTAATAATTCTTGTAAATTTACGAAGCAAAATAGAAAAAAGTCATGAAGAAGATCTTCTTAGTTAACTCCGTAAACAAATTGTGCCTATTCCTTGAAAAACAGCCAGACTCTGAATTTTGCAATCGAAATTGTTTAAATAATTAATAATTCTTATAAATTTACGAAGCAGCATATAAAATAGTCATCGGAAAGTTATTCTTATTTGACTTCGTAAACAAATTGTGTCTATTCCTTGGAGAACAGCCAAACTCTGAATAAGTTCATGAAAATTGTTTAAATAATTAATGATTATTGTAAATGTGCGTAGTATTGTAGAAAAGAGTGAATGAAAATACATTCTTTATTGGTTGTGGAAACAAATTAAGCCTATTCTTTAAAAAATAGCCCAACTCTCCATTTGTTTATCAAAATTGTTTAAATGATGAAAAAATCTTGGAAATTTGCAGAGAATTATATAAAAAAAGTCATTGGGAACACATTCATAGTTAATTTTGTAAAAAGTCGAGCCTATTATTTGCAAAATAGCCAAATTCTGAATTTTTTCAATGAAAATTTTTTAAATAATTAATTATTCTTGTAAATTTACAAAGCAACATAGAAAAGAGTCCTCGGAAAGAAATTCTTACTGGACTCCGTGAACAAATTGTGCCTATTCCTTGAAAAACAGTGCACTCTGAATATGTTTATAAAAATTGTTTAGATAATTCATAATTATTCTAAATTTGAAAAATCTCGTAGAAAGAGTTATTGCAAATACATTCTTGGTAATCCCGTAAACAAGTTGAGCTCATTCGTTAAAAACAGGTATAACTCTCACTTTTTTATTCGAAATTGTTTAAATAATTAATCATTCTTGTAAATTTACGAAGCAAAATAGAAGAGAGTCATCAAAAAGATCTTGTTAGTTAACTCCGTAAACAAATTGTGTCTATTCCTTGAAGAACAGCCAAACTCTGAATATGTTCATGAAAATTGTTTAAATAATTAATAATTATTGTAAATTTGCGTAGTATCGTAGAAAAGAGTGAATGAAAATACATTCTTTATTGATTGTGGAAACGAATTAAGCCTATTCTTTAAAAAATAGCCCAACTCTTCATTTGTTTATCAAAATTGTTCAAATGATGAAAAAATCTTGGAAATTTGCATAGAATTATATAAAAAAGTCATTGGAAAAACACTCTTAGTTAATTTTGTAGAAACTCAAGCCTATTGATTGAAAAATAGCCAAACTCTGAATTTTTTGAATGAAATTTTTTTAAATAATTAATTATTCTTGTAAATTTACAAAGAAACATAGAAAAGAGTCCTCGGAAAGAAATTCTTAGTGGACTTCGTAAACAAATTTTGCCTATACCTTGAAAAATAGCCAAACTCTGAATATGTTTATGAAAATTGTTTGAATCATTAATAATCATTGTAAATGTGCGAAGTATCGTAAAAACCAGTGATTGCAAATAAATTCTTTATTGATTGTGGAGACAAACAGAGCCTATTCTTTAAAAAATAGCCCGACTCTCAATTTGCTTATGAAAATTGTTTAAATAATAATTCATCCTTGGAAATTTGCAGATCATTATAGCGAAAAGTCACCGGAAAGATATTCTTACCTAATTCTGTAGGAAATGGAGCCTATTCGTTGCAAAATAGCCAAACTCTGAATTTCCTAAATGGAAATTGTTTAAATAGTTATTAATTCTGGTAAATTTACAAAACAACGTAGAAAAGAGTCATAAGTAAGAAATTCTTACTGGACTCCGTAAACAAATTGTGTCTATTCCTTGAAAAACAGTGTACTCTGAATATGTTTATAAAAATTGTTTAGATAATTAATAATTATTGTAAATGTGCGAAGTATCGTAGAAAAGAGTGAATGGAAATACATTCTTTATTGATTGTGAAAACAAATTAAGCCTATTCTTTAAAAAATAGCCCAACTCTTAATTTGTTTATGAAAATTGTTTAAATAATGAAAAAATCTTGGAAATTTGCAGAGAATTATATGAAAAAGTCATTGGCAAGACACTCTCAGTTAATTTTGTAATAACTCGAGCCTATGAATTGAAAAATAGCCAAACTCTGAATTTTTTTAATGAACATTTTTTAAATAATTAATTGTTCTTGTAAATTTACAAAGCAACATAGAATAGAGTCCTCGGAAAGAAATTCTTACTGGACTCCGTGAACAAATTGTGCCTATTCCTGGAAAAATAGTGCACTCTGAATATGTTTATAAAAATTGTTTAGATAATTCATAATTATTGTAAATTTAAAAAATGTCGTAGAAAGAGTTATTGCAAATACATTCTTGGTAATTCCGTAAACAAATTGAACTCATTCGTTAAAAAATGGTATAACTCTTAATTTTGCATTCGAAAATGTTTAAATAATTAATAATTCTTGTAAATTTATGAAGGAAAATAGAAAAGAGTCATCAAGAAGATCTTCTTAGTTAACTCTGTAAACAAATTGTGTCTATTCCTTGAAGAACAACCAAACTCTGAATATGTTCATGAAAATTGTTTAAATAATTAATAATTATTGTAAATGTGCGTAGTATCGTAGAAAAGAGTGAATGAAAATACATTCTTTATTGATTGTGGAAACAAATTAAGCCTATTCTTTAAAAAAAACCCAACTCTTCATTTGTTTATGAAAATTATTTAAATGATGAAAAATTCTTGGAAATGCAGAGAATTATATAAAAAAGTCATTGGGAATACATTCATAGTTAATTTTGTAGAAACTCGAGCCTATGAATTGAAAAATAGCCAAACTCTGAATTTTTTAATTGAAAATTTTTTAAATAATTAATTATTCTTGTAAATTTACAAAGTATCATAGAAAAGAGTCCTCGAAAAAAAATTTTAGTGTGTATGGTGGGTATATAGGTATAAGGTAGATAGGTATATAGGTGTTAGGTACAGATATTTTAGATTCATCTGGAATTCTCGTGTTATTTATTCAAATGACATGTTCATTCCGCAACACTGCTCAGACCCAGGTTGCTGATCAATCTCTCTAGCGATCACACCAGATGAAGAGCCTCACCAAATTGTTATGTGTTTTTCCCCACTTGGGCCCATTTAGTATCCAAGGTCTTTGTTTCAGGCGTCATTCACTCTATTGTCACTCTGTTTACAAATTATTTGTTGCCACGATTTTCTGTCCTGGCATACTACTCTAGCTTCCTTCACGTCCATGCATTTTTTCATGCAAGCTCTTGTGTTTATATGGCTTCTTATGTCTCTACGGATCAATGTCTCATTTACAGATTCTAACCATTCTTTCAGCGGTTTACCTCTGGGCATTCTACCACTTACTTTACCTTTATACACTTGTTTGTTCAGTCGTTCATCTTTCATTCTTTCAAGATGTCCGAACCATCTTAACTGATTTCTTTCGCATATGTCAACTAGTGTCTCCCCTGTACCACATTCTTTGAGGAGACTATTTTAAGTCTTTCGATAATGGCATAAAATGTCATTCTTAATGAGCATATAAAATTTGTATCCAAGGAACTTATAAATCTTATCGCGTATTGCGACAATTTTTTTAATAGCAAATTTTTTTTTAACATTCCTATAACTTTTTGCTTTTTAGGTGTTTTAGACTATTTTATGACGATTAGGAATTCAATCAAATGTAATTTTTCTGAACATTTACAATTTATCTTAAAGATGGAACTTAGCATTTTTTTCCTTAAAAAAAAAACAGAAAAAAAAATTGTTTTTGCGATAATTGTATTTATAGTTTTTCAAAATTTTGGAACACATGAACAGTCTTAAAGTCTCGATGAAATAATATTAAAAATGTTATATTAAAACAAGAATAGCCCGACCAGCCCCCGACTAGAAATGTTCACCAAAAAGAACCCCACTAGCGACGGACCAGTCTCCGATTAGGGAGATTGCCTACAAAATTTATCCGACTAGCCCCCGACTAGTGCCCGACTTTTAATAGGGCCACGTGGGACTATTTCTACACTGGAGGTCTTTCGCGTCCCTGCTTTTAAAATTAATGTGATAATTAGAAATTTGGTCACTAACGGTTTTAAACAATAATTCTATATATTTGAAATTCATTTTGTAAAGGAATTTTAAGGTACTGATTTCAAATTTGATGTTTTAATTATAAGAAACGGATTTAATATGACGACCCACAGATTTGAGAAATTATTGAATATTTTTGAAATTTATTTGTTAAAGGTATTTTATGACACTGATTTCATATTTGATATTAATATTTTAAAATTAAAAATTGCGGACATTGCGACACTCGCGCTTCACGCTCGATAATTAGGTTATAGAGATGGGTTTCTTTGAACAAGAAAAAGGCGCGACGTAGACAAAATTGAAGAGCATGTCGACGCCTCCATTCAATATGAGTCTATGTGCTGACAGCGCCGTGTATGAGACTATGCACTGTGTATAAGCATAGGGAATAGTCTCATACAGAGCGCTGGTAACACATAGACTCATATTGAATGGAGGCGTCGATGTAAGAAGTAGGTATATTTTTCAATATAATGTTAACAAAAAAATACAATTTTTTTAATTTACTAAATAGAGCAATTAAGCCGTAGGCTTCGATTCCGTTGGTTCAAACTTCAGTTCTAAGACAACTCTGCTAGAATTAATTAATCTTGAATATTTTTAATTTGTGTCCAATTGAAAAATTTCATAGAGATAATTTGTACATTTTGTTCAAATCCGCTAAGAATAACGATTTAAACGTACAGGTCTCTTGAAAACAAAAATTGCATAATTTTGAAAATGTTCGAAATTTTTTAATTTTAATCTAATTTAAAAATTGCATGAAAAATTTTTCGAAATATATTTTATATCTAGTAAAAATTTGGATGCTTCTTTATCTATAAAAATAATTTCAACTTTTTCATCGAAGTAAAAAATGGCATTAGAGCATTTTGCAAGTTTTTTGTCGTGTACTAGAAACTTTGACAAGAATTTCTAAAACTTTGTTAACAATTTTGTTTCAACTTTTGAAAATGCTCAAAATTTTTGAGGTTTGGTCTAAACAAAAAAATCAATTGAGATTCTTTGAAACGTTTTTTCAAAATTTCGAAAATGATCTAAATTTTTAAATTTGGTCGGAAATATCTGGTTAACAAACATGCACTTCATTTTGGGATCCTAAAAAAAGTGTATCAAAGGCTGATTTGATTGGACAAATCCTTCAAAAGTTAGCGTGGCTATTACAACCATACAGGCATGCATACAAACATACAGATCAACAGACAGAAAAACAAAAAATTATATAATTTTAGGGTATTACGTTGAAAATTAAAAAAAAAATACAAAACAAGATTTCTATAGTTTGAATTTCTGAAATTGGACAATTTTGAGCCTTTCAATTCGAAATGGTTTTTTTTTCACTTAAGTTTGGAACATTCTCAATTACAAAATAATTTGATTTTCGAAGCCTACTCGTAAAATCTTCTTATTTTTCAGGCTTAAATTTGATAAATTTTTCGCGCAATTTTTTAATGTGTTGAATTTTTTCTGGATTCATTGCGTCCCAAATTGTTTATTTACAAATCCTACAAACTAATTTGTCGAACAAATTTATCTTTGAAATTTATCGTTGAAGAAAATTCATAATCGCGCCCTTCGAAAAATTTTCCAGATCTGCTTTTGGTCATTCTACTTATCTTGCACCTTCTTTCCTTAGAAAGACATAGTGTTGTAGATACCTGTCCACCGTAAAGGTCGAATATGACTCACGGACTTCAAGCAGGTGCAATGGTGCATTGTTTGACTATGAAGAAAGTTAGCAAGAGTGTCCACTCTACCTGAAGTTAAGCAGTTTAGAATTGAAATGGTATTATCCGTCATGTCTCATGAGAGAAAAAACATTTTTAATGAAAATGAATTCAAACCGAGGGTCGACCACTCTGATTTTTCATATACCAGGAATATATTCCCAGGAATATATAGAATATATCGGAATATTTGGGAATACAAAGAATATGAAGAATATTGGATTATGTGAGAATATGAGAGAATATGTAGGAATATGAGTGAATATCAGGGAATGTGAAGGAATATGAGTCAATATTTCAGAATATATTTAAATTATGTACATTAAATTACATATATATGTAGGTACATATTATATATTTACTAAACTTACAGTTTAATATCACATGATATTTAAAGTGTTATTCTTTGGTCTATAAATGATCAAAATCCCTATTTGTTTATCGCAGGCTTCACAGTCTTTTTCCTATTCCCCTCTTTTTCTCATTTTTCCGCTTAAATGCGAACTTAGTTGATAGAAATCAATGAGAAAATCTTAATTATTTTAGCTTGAAAGTTCTTTGTTTTCAGTAGAAAAGTCTAGTAATAAATTTTTGGTTATGAATTCTTATATCCTTTTTGGTATGAAAGTGAATTATTCTGTCGAAAATTTAACAATTTTGTTCAAAAGTCACACTTCTTGGTTGAAAATTCAACTGTTTTGTTGAGAATTCGTCTTTTTGGCTTAAAAATTCAACAATTAAATTGCAATTTTTTTTCTTCCTAGACTTATAAATATGTTTTGGTTGAAAATTCAATTATTTTGTGGAACATTCATCTTTTGGTATGAAAATTTATCTCTTTCTGTAAAAATTTAAACTTTTTTGGTCAATAATGCAAATGTCTGGTTAACAATTAATCTGTTTCGATTGAAAATGTACTTTTTTGTTAAAAATGCAATTGTTTTGTAGAAAATTCGTATTTTTGGTTAAAAAATTCATCAATCTAGTAGGGAATTCAACTATTTGGTTAAAAATTAAGGTATTTTGTTGAAAATTTGTCTTTTTTGAAAGAAAATCAATTTTTTTGGTTAAAAATTTACTTCTTTTCTGATAATTCAACTGTTTTGTAGAAAATGCACCATATTAGTTGAAAATTATTCTTGTTAGGTTGAAAATTTAACTCCTTGGTTGAAAGTTGAACTACTTTCTTAAAAGTTTTTTTTTTCTATAAGATTCATAATTTTAGTTAAAAATTCGTATTTTTAAATTATAAAGTAATTTTTTTAAATGAAAATTCAATTGTATTGCAGAAAATTCGTTTTTTTTTTTATTCCAAAATAATTCTCCTAAAATAAAATTTAACCATTACATTCTTGGTTAAAATTGATGAATTGAATATTGAACGAAAAGTGGAAATTTTTTGAAAAAAACGCGACTTTCTAACTCTATTCTTAAAATCAAATTGCTAAAAACAATAATAAATTGTTCATACGATTTGTGACAGTATCAAAGTATTAAGTAGTATTTTATGTATCAGAAACAATTTGCATTAAAAACAAGAAGCAAAAAATCATAATTAGCGCCAAAAACTCGCAAAACACATTTTGTCACTTATGGGATTTATTTGGGACCCTATAAAACATACTCGTGGGGGTGATATTTATAAAATAATATTTTATTCATATTATATGGCTGATTGTGAAGATAAATGTTGAGTTTCAACTCAATTCAGCTAATATTGACGATTCTGAATAAAATTTACAAAAAAGTCTTTTTTTTTATGGAAAATACGTGTTAAACTGAATGGGGCTTGCGCCCCATCTAAATAAAAAAATGGATTTATTTTTGTGTGGATTCGAACAAATTTCCTGGCGATATGCATGCAAATTCAAGACAAAAAAATTTGGTTCACCCTACTTTACATGCCAAAGTTGGGATCACTGGGCAAAGACACGGATGAGAAGGAATTGGGGAATATAAGGAATATCAAAAATATTTGAGAATATAAAGAATATCAAGAATATCTGGGAATATTGAAAGAATATATGGGAATATTTCGTGAGTGTACCAAGAATATCGGAGTGGTCGACCCCTGGATTTAAACTTATAAAAAATAAATATTTGAACAATATTTTTCTGATGGAATTTATTCTGACTGTCGCTTATTCTTACTGATTTAAACAAAATTGGTGAATTTTAATAAATCATGGCCTATTTTTTCGGGGATAGAAATACACTTATTTGCTTGAAAAATGCGTTCCTTTAGCAAATTGTTTTCACGATTTCAGACATAGAAAAATTTACTTTCAAAATGGGAAACAGTAAAATTGTAGAGAATGTTTACCCTACAAAAAGCCATCATATAATAAAATTCAACCATTTTTCAAAAATTGGTAAGAAGCGATCACGAGAAAAAATTCGATTGCAAAAAAAGTTATTAAAACAAAGGATTTTTGTACATTTTAAAACTTTTTCGTGAAAAATAACTTTTCTATTTGGAGTGACATCAGTATTATTATTTGTGTACTTCCATATTGAAACATATTACTTCGTCCGTTGTTCAAAAGGGTCAACTTCCGACTGAATTCTTTCTGAAATTGACCCTTATTGACAAGCGAAAAGTGGGCTGATTGAATATGAGCGTACACATTAGTTTGGGTTAAAAATAACAAATTCTGGCATTCGACATCTCTACAACGCGAAAAATTAGCGTATTGGGATCCTAAGCAATTATAATTAATTTGAAATCTATAGACATAGAGCTTGGTTACCCGCACTAAATAAAAATGTTGAAAAAATTTCATTTTTGAGAGTTTTTAAATTTTCTTGAATATATATAATTCTTGTTTAATTCACCCCTGTTTTCGGAAAGAATTATTAACACTAGAAAAAAAATTTTCAAGACCCAAGAATTGAAATTGGAAATGCAGCGGAAACGTTTTATTTTGGTATTTAATGAAATTATTATTACAACTTATGTTATACACATTTTTTCCGAGCATGTGTGGGCTTTTTAGCATAAAGATACGCTAGCAAAAATATCGACAAACCCAGGAGTCAAAACTAGAATCACACCAAATTTTCAAACTTGGTATTCAATATAATTATTTTCGATTTTTTCGAGTATATTTTTCTGCTTAAAAATTCCACAGTTGTTTGCAAAAAATTTCAAACCACAAGTGAAAGGTGTAATTCTATTAACAACAAAATTTCGAAATTTTAAAATTGGCTGTAATTCTAATTTTGAATCCTAGGTCTTGTCAATTTTTTCCTAGTGTTTCCTATTCTAAAAAATCTCACAAATGATCTGGAAAATGTTCAACACACAGAATATTAAGATATTTTCATTAAATACCAAAATCGAAATTTTAAATATACGCTGTATTTTTAATTTGTATTCCTCTGTCTTATCAATTTTTTCATAGTATATTTTTGTAACTGGAAAATTTGGAAGAACCCGAAAAAAAATTAATCTCTTATGTACACAGGTGTTAAGAAATTGTTCGCGAAAACAAGGGTGTATTAAAGGGGAATGATCACTTAAACAATGATAAATTTAAATCAGCAAAAAATGGAGCAACTTTTTTTACCTCCAGGTTTCTGGAAAAATTAAAACTCAAGAAAATTTAAAAACTCTACAAACAAGATATTTTTAAAAACATTTTCATCTAGCGCGGGTACCCAAGCTATATGTTTATCGATTCCAAATTAATTATAATTTTTCAGGGATCCCAATACGCTACTTATTGGCGATGTAGCGATTTCGAATTCCAAAATTTGTTGGGTTCGACTCGCTCTAGTAAACATTTTGATTCTTAAAATCATAGAAAAACTATTTTTTCAGAAATAAACCTTTTGGCACGAAAACACCGGTTTGTTTTCCTCTACAGGTTCGGTAGTGGTTTTCACAACCTTTTCAATAATTGTAACCATTTTTTTTCAATTACGAATTAAACTCATAAAATGTGGATCAACAATAAACGTACTTATGCTTTCTTCGTATTGAGGTTCTTTTTTCTTTATTTTCTTTCATCTGAAACGAAAGCTTAGATTTTTTTCCATTGAGTAGCTTCAGGTTAAAATAATACATATTATTATTTATTTGTAAAAATAAGCGAACGGTATTATTGCTGAATGAAAATGTTTAAAATTAAAGAATGTTGAAGTGAAAGGAACAAAATTACGTAATCGCTCCCAATTTTTTAACATTCTCATCAATGAGAAGATATTGATTTTATGTGAAAACTGAATTTCGCGCATTTCATCAAATGTTGACGTTTTGAGGCCCCCTGAATCCGAAAAAACAGGTCTTACATATACATATAATGTTATCTATCTGACGTTGTCGTCGTTGTTTTCGTCTGTATATATCGGATATCGTTTAAACGACTAATGGGATAGGATTGTGCTTTGTCCCACAGTTTAAGGGACCAAAAAGAAAGATCAATTTGTTTAATTAGTTATTTTTGATAAAAATTAGAGCATGTTCAAAATTTTTGGGATCATTTTTTTTAAGATTCAACATTTTTATGTACGGCTGTTCGTAATACTCGGAAAGTCGAATAGTTTATTGTTGGGACTTTTCAAGATACAAAGAAATTTATCTGAGTTATAGCATCTGCAAAAAAAAGCTAAAATGAAAATTTTAAGGCAATGAACGCACGATATAAAAAAATTAAGGAAAAGAAAAATGTTGCTTTTTGAAAGCCCTACAAGATTATCATATAATTATTTATTATATAATTATAATAATGATAATTATTATTATTAATATCATAAAAAAATTTTGAATTTTTTCGAAAAATCTAAAATTCAAATGTTGATCGCACAAAATTTAATGAAAAATAAAAAAGTTCCACTCAGCGGCTAAATTATATAAGATACGAAAAAAAGTGAAGACAAAAATTGTGCACCCAAAAAAGATCTATAATTTTGTTGTTGATTACTTTTTGATAGGTAGCATGGTTTTTGTTTTATTCCTATGAAACAATATTTAGCGGCTAAATTATATAAAATACGAAAAAAACGTGAAGACAAAAATTGTGCACCCAAAAAAGCTTACAAATTTATTATCAATCACTTTTTATCAGGATGCGTAGTTTTCATTTCAATCGTGAAAAATGACATTGAAAATAAAAAAATTAAATTTTTGGGAAAACGACGTGAAAAAGTTGTACACCCAAAAAATATCTATCAATTTGTTGGTTATCATTTTTTAATGAAACAAATAGTTCTTGTTTTAATCGTAAAAAATAGAATTAAAAATAAACAAATTTAATTTTTGGAAAAACGACACAAACTATGAAAAAATTAAATAAACAAAATTTGCTCGCACAAAAGAGAGCTACAAATTTGGCATCAATATTGTTTTGATAATAATAATTTTAGAATAATTGGATGTGAAATGTTCTATATTTAGAACTTTATCAAAATTAAAATAATTTAATTTTGAATACCTGCTTCTTGCACGGTTTTACTTCTTAGGAAATTTATTTTTTATTTTATACAGAATAATATGTAAAGAGACTTCATTAAAAAATTCAAGTTCTAATATTTTTTTAAATTTTGTAGTGGTTGATTTTTATTTCATAATTTTTACGTTTTGAAAGCTGTGAATTTTTCATTTTGGAGGCCATAAATTTAATATTGGACTCCTTTTCAGAATTTTAAATTAAAAAATTTCAGTTGCGAACGCTTTGAATTTAAATGTGAGAATGATTGAAAGCAATTCCACGAATGCGTATCGACAATAACTTTATAATCTGTACTCTCCTGAGCACTTTTTATTCACCCATAAATACCACCCCGTAAGTAGTGAAATGAGAGTTTGGCGATATAAAGAAGTTTATTTATTTTTTTCCTAAATTACTGATAATGAATGTGTCATATATTTTTATTAACTTTAGTTTAAATTACTATATTTTAATAACTTAATTGTTTTGTATTTACAGCAAATTGTTATAGGAATAAATAATGATAAGATATTGAAATAATTATTGCGAAAAGTAGAGAAACTGTAAATAAATGATTCGTTTTTAACCACTCGTATCGAAATATATAAGAATTGTGATGTTTATCAGAAATTGTATTCGTCATGTAATTTCAAAAGATAATAAAAATATATAGCACACTGATTAGTAGTAATCTAGCAAAAAAATGTTCAAGAAAGTTAATAAACTTCAATTTATGGTAGAACTCTCATTTCACTAATAAGGGGATGATTTTTAAGGGTGAATATATAATATTTACAGGTGGGTAAAAATTATCAAGTTTTGTTTAATACTCATTCCTTAAAGCTTTATTCACATCTTATTTCCACCTTTTCAAACACAATACTTTTTACATAACGTTAATTGAATGGCAAAAATTAATGTCTACGCAGTATGATATGTCTTTTATTAACTGATATTGCTCAAATTAGCAGTATATCATTTTTTCGGGCTTCAGTTCCAGTTTCAATTTGGGTTTCAATGGTCGAAAGGACAAAAGTTAGTGAATCCCTATTTTACAAGTATGCATTTGGGCTACCCAATTGCTCATGACCTATAAGCTCTATGTTATGTCATTCATGAATTTAAATTTGAAACTCTACAATTTAGAGTTGAGATTTAACATAGTTAATATTGGCTTTCGACAAAAATTTACACCAGCAAATATATTTATTCGGGCTTTTAATTCGAAATATTTATTGCCTACAATATTGTACTAATGTAAATTTAAAACTATAAATTTTGTTTGACATTTCACGTTTAAATTAATTATCTAATCAAGTATTTGTTCCGATTATTTTTGTAACTGTAAAGTATAATTATTTGCAAATGATAAAATTTTGAAGGACTTGTAAAATGAATCCGTAATATTCACAATGTTTTGGTACAAAATTGTTTACTTTTTAATGCTTTCTACTTAAGGTTGTTTGAATTTAATCGATTCCAGTTTTAAGTAATTGAATTTTGAAAGTTTCAAGTTGAAAGCTGATCAAAAAGTAAGAATTAAAATTTTTAAATGTATTGTTTCGAACGATTTAAAGATCGGGAAGTCATACAACTTTTATAATGTTTGGAATAATTCTGGACTAAAAATTGATCTTAAAAGAACGTAAAAGAAGTCAATTGTGGAATTTCCCTATTGAAATGTTATTAAAAAAAGATTTTAAGAAACATCTTTTTTAAAAAACCCAATTTATCTTAAAATTATCTAAAAAGATATGAACAAAAATTTGCCTATTTTTATCAAATTCTTCTTTCAGAAGAATGTTTGATTTACCGAACTACAAGGCGAAAATTGGATATCGCAAATCAAAAATTTCATATCAAAATATTTAGTGCCATTGTAAAATCTTTGAAGGCATGCTCGTAGCAAAACTTTGCGAATAAAATTTGTTTGAAATGTGGCAACGTCGCGGGCTTGGTAGCGTCGGATTAATGCATAAATTATATACAAATGGGCTTGGTAAGATGGTTTTATATATCGGGCCTAACAAAGTTGGCGAAACATAGAAGCTGCCGATATACGCCGGGTCTGGTTTCGTACGCCGTACATAGTGGGACTGACAACGTTGGACAAACCAATATATATATATATATATATATATATATATACAGCCATATGAGTCCGGACACTTGAGTCTGGGACAACCTGTATATAAATGTCTGTGTGTGTGTTACTGAAATATTATATTACTCTTTAGATTTCAGTGTAGCGGCGTTCGGAATTTTGAACATTTTTTTAAAATAATTCAATTTTAAAGGGTTACAATTGAAAAATTTTCTATGTTGAACAGTGAAAATAAAGGTGAATTTATTCTTTGATTTTAGAAAAGTTGGTCTAATCAATTTTTTACGTTAAATCATAATTTTTTAAATTTGATAAAAATTTAGATTTCTATAATTTTAGAAGCTTTCACTTCGAAATATTCAATTTAGTCTTTAATTCCAATTCCTTCCTAATGAAATTATCTAAATTTAAAAATATTAGTGTGAAGGTTGCGAATTTGGAAAGCTTCTGTTTAAAATTTGCTTAAGTTGAAAATCATCCCATTTTAAACGCTTTTTTCAGAAATGGTACAAGCTGAATTCCTCTTCATTTCATTCGAAATATTGTTCGTTTTCAAAAATTTACTGGTCTGAAATATTTTGAATTGGAACGTTTTAAATTCAGAAACATTTCCTACATTTTTTTCAATTTCAAACGCTTTCAATTCGATATTATCGAGAACAAATGATGGTCTACCCGGCGTTCTCCGCGTGTAAGAGCAAAGCGGCACTCGAAATCTAACTTCACAGTAGCTCTAATCCGCTCTCTAGCAATTACAGGTTTTAACGGTAATCAAGAAGTATCATTTGAAATGGATTTTTGATACCAGATAATCGTTTCGCGTTCAATCTTGACAAAAAAATCGGTTTAGTGGAAAAAGTTTGACAAGCATCACAGACAGTTACCGGCCTCACTACAAAAAAAGTCAGGGGTCGTCAGGAAAATTCAGAATTCATGAGAAAATGTTCAGAAATCATCAGAGCTTGGGTTCGAAGGATAATCCTTTCATTAGGGGTCCAAGAATAGAATGCCATAAAACCTAATCCCTTTTATATTACCCGCGTTATTTATATTATTTATTCACAATCACCGTGTTTAACTGTAACGCCCCCTTAAGGGGATTTATCAGCGTTATAAAATGGTTGCCCAGTTTCCGGC
>CAKNYM010045511.1:12069-22138 GCA_932195095.1 Andricus curvator | reverse complement strand
CCCCCCCCCCCCCCCCAACAAAATGTACTCACGAAAAAAAAAGATTGTTCAAAATATGTTTTTCTCTCATGTTTATATAGTATTTGTTCATAACTAACAAGGCAAAGCAAAGTCAACCATTTCAGAAAAAACCGGAACTTTCTAACACTTATCTGAGAGGAGATAGTTTTTAAAAATAATAAATTGTTTAAACAACTATTTTCATTAACTTGCATTGATTATCACATCACTAAGTGAAGGGTGCCAAAAAGTTAAAAATTTCAGGAAAAAAGCGCAACTATCTGACATTAATATATATGATATTAATATAGTTTTCAAACTAGAATGAAAAGATCTATCAGAGTCGAAAAGAACATGTAAAATTTCTATGTTGTTTTAGATACTGCACATATCGATTTTTTCCTCTCGATAAATTCTTGATAAAGGGCATCACAGGTTTTGAAAGTTCAAATACTCCCATCTTTAGAATGAAATTTTCTTCAAATTTGTGAAATACGTCTCGTCTAAAATCCGTTAAAAAAAAAAACATATTTCTTGCAAAAATGATTCTATGCCTTGAGCATGCGCAGCCTGCCCGTCTGGAAATTAATTCAGCCAAATAAAATAATGATACAATATTACATACATATTGAAAATGGTAATTTAGTTACACGATCAAATCATTTAAAATTGCAAAATTTGCTGAGTTGTTTGGTTTCAATGTTAAATACAAATATTTTTTGCTTTTTTTTCAATTTAAATGGTGCAATTTGAAAAATTGGAAGCATAGCGATCTTCTTTTGCATTATATTTAAAAAATTCCAACGTAATAATATTTAAACTTTCAGTTAAAGATTTTCACGAATGAATCATTTCAAATATATTTGATTGGAAGATTCAAAGAATGAATAATGATTCTGAATGAAGTGTTGAAAGCTAAACGATTTATATTTAAAAAGTTAGAAATTATATGTTACTTAGAATCAAAACAGATGAAAATTGTTTGATATGAAATTGAGACCTTGGTAATTGAATAAATTTTTTGAATTCTGACTGGTTAAAATTTTAGAGTTTCCGACTCTCATGTTGAACGCTGAATTTTCCATCTTTCTCTTTCAACAGTATTAATTTTGCAATTGAAATTGAGTTGTTGAAATTTAGAAAAGTATAGTTGACAATTTGCAGAATATTAATTTTGAGACGATTTTAATGTACTTGAAACAATTTAAAATTTAAAGGTGAAGAGTATAAAAACGTTATAATATCGCAATTCTAAGTAATTGAAAATTGGATCAGTTCTAAATGATTTGAGATTTGCTCAATTTTCAACGCTCCGTATTAGAAATGTTTTTATTTTTATTGTTGCGTGATCAAAATTACTTTATTTCTTACATTTTTTTAGAATAATTCAATTGTAAAAGTCTATATAACTGAAAATTTTTTCAGCTTGTACCAACAATTTAAAATTCTGAAATTTCAGGAGCTTTGACTTTGAACAATTCAATTCAGTTTTTCAGTTTCTAATTGCAGGATTATAATCACTTTTAATTTTGAATTGTTGAAATTCCAAAGTTTGAAATTTTAAATTATTAAAATTTGAACGCTTCGAATGATAAATAACACAACTCGAATTTAGTTGAATTTTATATGATCTAATTTTCAAAATGTTAATCTGAAATTATTCAGTTTTGAACAGTTTTGAATTGTCCCGTTCTCGAAATTTTAATCTGAAATCTTTCGATTTCGAGATTTTTCAATTAGAAATAAAATTTTTTAATTATGAATGCTTTGAAGTAGTACTGATAAAACAAAAACTCCTTTTTAATGAAAGTGTCCAATTTTGGAAAGTTTCTTTCAAAATTTTCCTATTTCGAGAGAATCTGATGAAAATTTTTCCGAATGCTTTTAATTAGGAATTATCAATTATTGTTTCGAAAAATTGTTAATATCTTGATATTTGAAGAAATTTAATAACGTATTTTCAAATTTCTTCAATGTTATGAAATAAAAATCCAGGCATTTACAGCTAGTTCATAAAAAATGCACGTTCCATCTTGAAATATTTTTGAACCTTTTCGCTGATTGCCTAAAATAACATGTCCAACGTCTTCAGTATATAAATATAAAAATAGTCCCAACGGCTAATATAACACAAATTTATTCATAATACTTTAAATTCACCTATTCTTTATTTGCATCTTAGGCTTTCGGTTATAAGACATTTACGATTTTCTTTCCGACAACAGATTTTTCAAAATTGCACTATTTTAATTTGTAACACTTATTGGCTAAACATTTTGAAGAGATCATTCGAAATTAAATATTTTCAAATTAGAATATTAAAAAATGGACAAATCTACATTTCAATCGTATACTGACTACTGTTGCAAATTTGTATAGTTTCCAAACAGAAGCTTCAATAAGTCTTGATATATTTCAACTTGAATATCGCTTGAAAATTGAATATATTATGTTGAAAGAGTGCTAAAATCATCAATTTGAGAGAAATGTAATTTTCTTTATTACTAAATATATATCATCTATCATCATATCATATCTATCTATCATCTATATCATCTATCATCTAAACTAAATATATATCATCCATTATTCAGTTTTATAGTATACGCTGAAAAATAGAAATTAGAAGGATGATCTACAAATATTAGGGGGTTAAACCTAGATATTAAAATTTGAAAATTAAATTAAATTTTTAATTAAAATTTTTTTTCTAAACTAAATTAAATTAAATTAATTGATTTTAAATTGAATGAATTGAATTAAAAAAATTTTTAAATCCAAAGTTTGAAACAGAATATACTTTTGGAACTCGATTTGAACAAAACAATAGGTACCCAATAGGGCTGTTGTTTTTCCTTTTGGAAGGTTCAATATTTCAGTTGCAGTTTATGGCGAGGGGGAAGGGTTCCGGCATGAAGGCGACATTGCCACCTCAGGTAGTGCACCTGTCTCTTCAAAAGTGTCCAATTTTCTGGGACACGATGGCGATTTCAAACCATCTTCAGTCTTACAGGGATTTGTGAGATTCGTCATAAATCCGAACCTATTCATTTCTATTTGCTACTTTTTACGGTAAGCTCGGTAAATAATAAAATTCTTCTCCAATTTCCCAGTAGAATGGGTCCAAAATAAATACTTTTGGAATTTGATATCGCTACAATGCGTAAAATTATCGTATTAGGGTTCTAAAGAAGTATAATTAATTTGAAATCGATCCACGTGCAGCTTGGTTACCCGTGCGCGAAAACAAGGTTGAAAAATTTTCTTATTTGCAGAGTTTTAGACTTTTCTTGAGGTTTAATTTTCTTTGCATACCTAAATTTCAGAAAAATCTTCTTAATTTTTTGGAGATTCAAATCAATTATTTTTCTGAAAAATAATTCCCATTTACTTTTTAAAATCTTGATTTTGGTATTTAATGAAATAATCTTTAAACTTGTGGATTAAACATATTTCTGAGCACGTGTGAGGTTTTTAAATGTAAATTCACAATACCCACTAGTCGAAATTAGAATAAAAGTAACTTTTTATTTTATTTTTTTATTCCTGGGCCTTATCGATTTTTTTCGGGAGTACTTCTATGCTTAGAAATTGCTGACATGCTCAAGAAAATTAGAAAATCACAAGTGAAGACGATATATATATACCATTAAGCCATTTCCCTTTCTGCGAGCCTCAAGGGGTAAGCGTGACACTACCCGATTCGGGTAGTGTTTCTAGGTGGATAGTTTCTTGTAGTAAATAACTACAAGTGTGGGCTCACCACACCCACCACCGCCAACACCAACGCAGTAGTATCAGACGGTCACCCATCCAAGTACTAACCGCGCCCAACACTGCTTAACTTCAGTGATCTAACGGGAACTGGTGTTTCCAGCGTGGTATGGCCGTTGCCATCCTATTAAATGACAAATTCCAAATTTATAAAAACCACTGTAATTGTAATTTCGACTCCTGAGTCTAGCGCATTTTTTTTCTCGTGTATTACTAATTTTAAGAACTCCAAACATAGAAAAAAAATCTGAAATTACAGGTGAAAAAAATGTATCATGTCAAATACCAAATTCCAAAATTTTTAAAATGACTGTAAATCTCATTTCGGCTCCTAGATCTTGTCCGAAGTGTTTCAAAAAAATTGTACAGTTGTGTTTTTATATGTTGAACGTGGTCGGGTCGCCATTTTGTTTCGAAAAATTAATTTGCAAAGTTTTCCCCCCATTGCTCAACGAAAATTCAAAACATTTTGCAAACTTGAGTAACTATAAGCTCAGTCTCTATCCTGTATTGAATTTGCAAAACGTTCTTGATGCGGCAACATTATTAATTATAAACAAATTAACATTTTGTTAATCACTCCTGAGCGAAAATACAAAAGGTTTTGCACAAAGTTGTTTCTTCTTTTTTCCATTGAAAGGAAACTATTATATGATTTTCAAAACTAAATACATAACGCAAAATATTGTTTTAAAAATAATTATTACATTTTTTGCAATTCGACTACTAAAATTTCAGCGGGAATTGCGAAGATTGCGTTTTTGGGTAGAAAATGTTAGGAATGTCGAGATCTAAAAATTATCAAATTTAAAAAACGTTGTGTGGCCGGCAATAATATTAGAGCTGCAATTGAACAAATTAGTTACTTTTGTAAACTAGCGAAAAATTTCAAACATTTTGCAAATCGCACTGAGTGATAAATAACTTATTACCAACGTCACATCATATTTGGAAACTATTTACAACTTGGCGACATTACTAATTTTAAACAAATTATTATTTTGTTTATCACTCCCAAGCGAAAATACCGAAGGTTTTGCAAAATGTTGTTTCTGCTTCTTTCTATTGAGAAGAGACTATTATATGACTTAGAAAACTGTATGCATAACTCAAATCATCGTTTTTTAAATTGATGTTGCATTTTTTGCAATTTGACTCATAAAATTCCTGCAAGAATAGAAAATGTTGCGTTTTTGGGTAGCAAATGTTGAAAATGTCAAAATCTTAAAAATATTAAATTTTCAAAATCTAGTTTAGCTACGTGTTTGATGCAAACCTTTCTGCTGTCTAGTCCCAGTCTTGGCGCTATCTAGGAGTTCGTTACGAATTTGAATATATGAAGATTGTTCAGATTTCAGCTAGTTTCTAGATAGAATCACGGTTTGCACTTCAACAAAAATTACACAGGTGAATTCAGAAAATAATAATTTTTGAATAAATGATTGAGGAAATCACAATACGCAATTGCACAGATGCTCCAGCAATAATTAATTATACACTTTTACATATTTAAGAGAGTAAGCAATAATCGTTGAAGGTGATCGAAATCTTAATACAAGAACTCTATTCTTAAGAACGATTTTCTTCAAGAATGTTCAAAAACATTTCCTTTCAATTGAATTATAGGTATAGTAGAGTTTTAATAAATTTTTATTAAATTTATAATAATTATCATATGTATAATGCTATGTATAATATTGACGATATTCCAAAAAATCAAATATTATCATAAATGACTCATTTAATTTATTCTAATTATTTATTTATTGCGTAAATGATAATTCAGCCTAATGTATTGATTATTTGAAATAATAAACAATCATTATTTCATAGTCTAATCGCAAGTCAAATCATACAAACGTTATTATTTTCAATGATTTATTCACACATCAAGCACTTTGAATGTTTAAAAATTGTACATGTTTTATTGAAATAAATATTGGGATGTAATGAATTGAATTGCATATCCGACAAAATGAAAGAAAATTTAGCTTTTAGGCGGCCGAGGTATTAAGGCGACGGGATAAAGTTACAAAAATATAATAGGAAGTTACATCAGAAGTTCGACACCCGGCGTATGTACAAGAGATTTGCGGAAACTCATTGTTTTTTGTACAAAAACTTTTTTTATATTTTTAATCAACTGAAAAATGTATATATTGGACGTTTATCGTATGAAAAATAATAGTATTATTTAATTGTTCATTATTTTTTTATCAAAATAGCCGATCTGTCTAGAAACTAGTCGATCCGAGCGTAACATCCCAGTCTAGTCACTGGACAGTCAGCCTGTGGCGCGCCAGTGTGGACTCAAGGCGTACTAGACAGAAACAGTACAGCGCCACGAAATTTTTCCACACGGGGACCGACAACAATATTGAAATTGCAATTAAACAAATTAGGTACTTTTTTAAACCAGCGAAAAAATACAAACATTTCAGGTCCCGGAAGTTGGAATTACAACATTGTCATATCCATATGGGCGCTATGTTATAATTGAGTGCTTATTTTGTGATCATTTATGCTGCAGAAAAAAATTTTGTGCCCGGTTATTTTGGTGAAAAATATGTAGTAATGCTAGCTTCACCTGAAGCCACAACTCCGGTATGCGAAACTCGGAAACTATAAGTGGTATCAAATTCATTTTTGCGCAGGAATTCAGTGCTACTTAAGTGCTCTGGATTCGTGCTATGCACAAAATCCGGGCACTTTTTTTAAACAAAAACGTGTAGCAATGCTGGATTCAGATGACTCTTGCATGTAACACTCGGCAACTATAAGTGGAATCAGATTGTACTTGGCGCAGGAATTCAGTGCTTATTTAGTGCTCATATATGCCGCAAAAACTAAATTTTGTGCCTGGTAATTTTAGTTAAAAACCTGTATTAATGCTAACTTCTGCTGCAGCCAGAACTCAGCATGTGAAACTCGAAAACTATTAGTGATATAACATTTCGGTCATTTAAATGTTGAAAACTTGAAGTACGTATTAGTTGCCTTGAAATAATAATAAACGTGATATAATTTCCATATAAGTTTTAGATATCAAGCAGTCCTGTGAAAACATAGAATCGCACATGAGGATTATTCAATTGGACGGTTTCATAATTCATTATCATGAAAGAAATCTAAAAAAGCGAGAACTCGTGGAGCAGTCATGGAGTGAAAAGATTTTTTTTATCAATAATTGATTGGACATTTCAGTATTTTTTCTTTAGAATACGTATCTGAAGGCGAAAATGTTCTATCTTCTCGCGTTTTTCATAAAAACAGGTTTAAAAAGCGAAAATGACCTGATGTTTACGCAACATGGTTTTTTGTTTTTTATGTGACACTGAACATTGAATTTTGAACATCTCCGAAAATATTGCTACTACGAAATAAATAATGTCTGTTCTATTGAAAAGGCAGAATAAATGTAATGCACATAAATAACTGGTAACAAGATTTTATTCTGAAGGTCTCAGTTTCACGGCGGAATTCATTCTCGTTACATCTTCCAAATTTTAGGTTCACGAAGTCGAAGTACATTTTTAGAGAGAAGTGGGATGACAGTTGAGTGGAAGGGGTTACTTCTGATTGGATGAGGAAATTTGAGGTAGGGAGTTGGAAACACCCAAAATTGTCACGTACCCGTGCAGAAATTTCCCCATCTTTCCCTATTTGAAGTTGGTTTCTCATGGGGCCCCCACCAGAATATCTAGTCTAGAAAAAACTGATGGGGGCCCTGTCAGGTTCTAGAGAAGAATTCCATACTTCGTGTTGGTATGGCGAATCTACCTGTATCTAATGGGGCCCTGACTCGAGAATTCCTACAATCTTATATTGCCTAAAATATTAATTTTGAGGTTTTTGAAGGTTTCAGTATGCAGAAATCCTATTTTTTGGACTATTTAAACGCGTTATTCTCGAAGACTTGATTTAGGGCACTATTGAACTTTTTTTTTCGGGGCCAGGCACATATGTGACAGTTAAAGTTAAAGAGGTTATGTCAAATACGGCTGTCCAGTGCTTTACCAGAGCTTTCAAGTTTTGTATTTTTTAGTTGTCAATGTAATTTTGTTTGTGTTTTACAATGATTTTTCTCCACGATGGAAGCGAAAAGGCGCCTGCAACAGCAGGGACGACTTCAGAGCAAAAAGTTCCGCCTAATGAAAAAAGTCAAACGGGAAGATGATGATCAGAGTGAGGTTATTTAAAATCAGAATTGGTTTTTTTTTACGCGTGACTTGATTTATTTATGTTTACAAGTTTTTCTCTAATTTATATAATAATACATTATTAATAAAATCAAATCATTAATAAAATACTCATAAATTAAATTATAATGCAGAATATTATTTACCCCAATAATTTAAATCAAACACAGGGGCCCTGTAGGTGCCCCGTAGGGGGCCTTCTCCTAAATGGGGCTGTAGGCGGGCAACCCCCACTATAACCCTACTAGAAAATATAGTAGGGCCCCTATGGCCATAGCGTTACGTTCTAGATGGGGGCCCGACTAGTTTTCCTCACTAGAGCACGATTAGAGATAGGGAAAACTCGTCGGAGCCCTATCGAAATTTCTGCACGGGTAGTGATGGCAAACATCTGCCCGCCAGTTTTCCAGTTTTCGAAATCTGTAGTTCAAAGAATCAGACTAGACCTAGGGACCAATTTATGGTACGGTCAGCACGCCCAGTTGAAGGGCACTTTTAGGACTTCAAGCTGAAGTAATAACAGTTGCAGTTGTAAAGTATCAATTTACAAATTCTGCAGTCTCATGAAACGTGACTTAGACAATGAATAACTGAAGGCCCGTAAACAACCAAAAATCCCTTAAGTATTAAAGTAAAGGCACAAATAAAACTATTTCCTTTCTGTCGACACGTACATCTGAATCGGAGAAATCTATAAGTTACGCCGTAACAATGTCAAATTTCCGAATCAGTGCCAAAAAATACATAAATAAATGCCATAAAAGTCAAATAAATAAGAATTTTATACGTTTTTGTGACGTAGTTTAATACAATATAAATTATTAATAATAAAATTATTTTTAAAAATCTGCACGCTGCATGGGTGCGCTTCTTTTAGGTCTCGCGCTTTGCGCTCAGTCTTTGTTCTTCCGCCGCGTTTGTGCATAAACAGTTTACAATTACAGATCGAACCTTTAAGATCTGTAATTTGGTGATTGCGCCCGGGACTTCTGTTTTGCGTGAAAGTGTTTGCCGTTAAGAATTTCACTGTACCTAGCTTGTGTCGTTTTTTCATAAATTCAAATTTGTGGTTTTTAATGTAATTTGTTGCCATTAAAACGCAAATTACGAGCCTCATCAAAAACTGATTAGAGAAAATTTCTAGATTTTATTGAGGCAAAAAATTTAGCATTCAGCATTTAATTCGATCTTGCGTCATTATTCCAAAAATTAAAATCTTTCTTTTCAATGTTATTTTTCACAATGAAAATAAAAGCAAGTGGTCTTTTATTGTTCAAGCAATATGTACTTGTTCAAACGACGTATTATGTTATGAACGCGAATTATTGGCATTCCTGAATGCTTTGGCCTAATTAATAATTGTGAACATCCACCTCTGAACATACTTGTTATATTTATTTATTCTTATTTATAAATGTACAGAAATGGGTATTCACATTGTATTAGCTAGTTCACATCATCAAGTAAATGCTATTAATTTGCGATAAAAAAAGATAATAATTCTTCGAACCAGTAAAAATTGTTTGAACAATTGGCTGTAGGTTAAAAAATCCATGAAGTAAGCGAAAGTAATGAAACTTATTAAAATTGAATTAATAATTTTAATCATGTACGGGTGGGATTTTCTTCAAAATTCACTGTAAATGTTAGAATTTTAACGAAAAAACCGCTGCTTTTAGGTTAGGTCTCTTATTTATTCGCTTAATTGAACTTTTCCACCTGAAACCCAGTATATTTCATGTTTAACTAGAAAAAAGTATTATGCTTTATTATTTAGAATTGAAAATTACTGCCAAAATTAATTTTAATTTGTGTAGAGTGAAATTACCTACATTTTTAAGAGTTGAACAGTATACATGTATATCCAATTTACTATGCAGCCTCTCAATTACTATTTCATAGACCGAGTTTTTAGATTTACTATACAAATGAATAGTAAATGTATATTAAAATTGCAAACATTGTTAACAGTGTACAAAAATGATTTAAAAGAATATTCACTTTAAAAAAATGTTCACGCAATTCATGAATTGTATATTGTTACTCGTCTTTTTCAAAGGTTTCCTCCTTTTTCTACACCGGCAGTTATTTTATTG
>CAKNYM010045511.1:0-11969 GCA_932195095.1 Andricus curvator | reverse complement strand
CTTTTTTCTACACCGGCAGTTATTTTATTGCTTTCGAAAACTTTTTCAGAGAAACGAGAAACCTTCAAAAAACCTAAAAAATTATATATAATGCAATGTATTCGTGACACATTAATAATCCAAGAAAAAAACAATAAATCTATTACAAACTGTATAGTACCCTTCAATAGTAAGAGAAAATCCTCGTGCAAAACATTGAGAATTTAATCTGGGGAATAAATAAAAAAATATCAGTTTGTTTATCATTATCAATGTTTCAGAGTAGTAAACAGTTTGCAAATCTAATATGATGTTAGTACTAAGTTAATTATCACTCAGTACGATTGGCGAACGATTAGTGCAACGTTTTGCAAATTTAATATTTGTTAGATTTCAACTCGGAAGTGATAAACAAAATAATAATTCGTTTATAATTAATAACGTTTCAAATTGGAAACAGTTTGCAAATGTAATATGATGTTGGTAATAAGTTTTTTATCACTTAATACGATTTGTAAAATGTTTGTATTTTTTCGCTAGTTTATGAAAGTAACTGATTTGCTTAATTGCAATTTTATTATTATTTCCGGCTAGTGATTCACATCGACACGAGAAACTCAACTGTTTCACTCGACGTCGTTCGTTATCAGCCCCTTTTTTCGAACGATCATCTCGTGTATTCATTTGTTAAATTTCGAATCGTATCGTCTCATTTTTCCAAAGACATCGAACGAGATCCTTGAAAATAATCGAGAAACGTCTGGAGAAGGATGGGAGAAGATACAAGCTATGTAGGGAAAAGAAAATCTACGGGGTGGATACATAATTTTAAATAAGGAACAATAATGAAAAATAATACAAATACTAATAATAATGTATTCTTAGTAAAATCTAAAATAAGAAACTTATATAAACAATAAGAATTATCATTCGAAATTCATTTGAGATATATTTTTGAATACATTATATAATTCAATCTTCTGAGTAATGAACTGATGATTGATGAAGATTCATCTGAATCGAAATCAGTGACAAAAAGAAGGAGAAAGGAAGTTCTAGGAAGTATTTTTGAATGCGGATACACGGATAAAAAGAAGTTCGCGAAATGTAAGGCTTGCTCTGCACAAAAGTTGGAAATTATAATGAAAATAATGGATGGGAATACAACTGCAACTACCTGATATTTAAAAAAATTCCATGCTGAGGAATACAAGAGAGCCTTTTCTGATAGTGCAGACCAGCAGCCAAAAGAAGTATTATTGATAAGCATTTAAACATAATATAATTCAAATTTTACATCCTATCACTTTTAGCAAGAAATTTAATAATTTTAAAATGCATTTTGGATAATTTTTCAATATCAATAAATTTCAAACAAATTTATATTTTTCAAAGAAATGAGAAGCCGAAAAATTAATTTGTACTCTCTTTGAAGCCTTTTTTAATGGAAATATGATTTTTGTAAGAATCTTACAAAACATTACTTTCAATGAAATAAATCTTTTTTTGACAAAAAAAAGTAGTAAGCAACTTTCTACATTATTTTTTTCATACAATAAATCGAAGATTAATATTATTAGTTTGAAACTAGCTGTGATTTCGATCTCGAGTGTTTCCACTTTGTTTGTATTTATAATTATATGGTGCTCATTTTACGAGCACTTTGCTTCCCGTTAGCAAATATATTTGCTTCCTCATGGAGGAAGCATTAGTTATTTTTTTCAATAATATACAAACCAAAGTCTTCATTTGCTCAATTTAAAGATAGAAATTTACAAAAAATACAAAATTACAAAATAATACAAAAAATGTTTTACATACAAAGACAAATCAGACAAATAAAATCTTGTATTCGAAATAATAATTTTTCGAGCTGGAAAAGGGAAAGGAAAAGTTCTGTCGCGCCCTATCCCTTTCCCAGCTTTATGATTTCCTTACAAAAATGGCCAGAATTACTCTATTTGAGAATTTATGATCAAAAAGTCTTTTCTATTCCTGCGTCAACTTTGAATTCTGTCGATGAAAAAAGTTTTTCTGTTTAAAACTGATGATTCAGATATTATAAATGAGCATAACTTGACAAATCTTCAATAAAGTGTGTTATTATTACAGATCAATCGATTCGCTTCGAATCAAGGAATCTTCTCCGTTCTTGCATTAATTTTGAATTATGTTATTGAAAAAAGTTTTACTATAAAAAGCCGTGCTTTCAAATATTATGCATTACCATAGCTTCCTTACTCTTCAGTAAAATGTATCAATGTTATAAGTCAATCGATTCGTCTTGAATCAACACAACTTTTCTATTCACACATCAACTTTAAATTACGAGAATAAGAAAACTTTTACTATAAAGAATGATTTGAAAAATATATAAATTACTATAACTTCCCTACTCTTCAATGAAATGTATTGATATTGAAGGTCAATCGATTCTTCTCAAACCAAGGAATCTTTCATACTGTTGCATCAACTTTGAATTATGTTGAAGAAGAAAGATTTACTTTAAAAAAACCGTATTTTCAAATATTATGCATTACCATAGTTTCCTTACTCTTCAATGAAATGTATTAATATTATAGGTCAATCGATTCGTCTCTAATCAACACATCTTTTCTGTTCTTGAATCAACTTTGAATTATGTGAATGAAAAAAGTTCAACTATAAAAAACCGATTTTCAAAATATATAAATAACCATAACTTCCCTACTCTTTGATAAAATTTATTAATTTAATATGTCAATTGATTCGTCTCGAACCAAGGAATCTTTTATATTCTTGCATCAGCTTTGAATTATTCGAATAAAAAAAGTTTTACTATGAAAATCCGATTTTTAACATATTATTGAGTGCTAAAAAGAATGCAATATATATTTTTAAAAATCCTTCGGTCAGTTTCAAGATATTAGTGAGGAAAATAAGCCCTCCATATTTCATCGAATTATCTGCAACCGTTTTCTAGTTATCGTGTTCACAAAAAAGCGTGACATCCACACACACATCCACGCACACACACATCCGGACAATTGCTTAGAACATTGTATTAGATAGATAAATTAGGGAGGGTTAAATTGAATTAATTAAAAAATTTTGGAAAATGTTACCATTACAAAGCTTCCTCTACGAGGAAGCAAAAAGGAAATTCAGTCTCTCAAGATGAAAAATGTTACTTTTTCTAAATTTAACAACAAAATAAAGTAGCATTTAGACCGAATACATTCTAAATCGGGAAGGCTGTAAAGCGTGCATGCTAAAGTCACAAAATCGTTTCGAAACATAATATTTAGTTGTGCCACTTGAAAAATTAGGAAAAATAGTTTCTTAGACCTTTTCTTCATCTTGCCTCTTTTTCAAAATGTTCGCTTAAGTTATTATTATTCAAATCGGCTGTAGTTGTATTTTTCTCAATTGAATGACATTAAAACAATTAAAAAATTCTCACTGTTCACGTTGATATAATATTATTTTAATTATTTTAATTCGATGGGCTACAATTGTTTTTTTTAAATTAAATTCAATTGGAACAATTAAAACATTATATTTTGTAATATTTTCTAGAAAAATGTAATGTGTAAATCTATAAGTTGAAAAAATTTTGTTTACGAAGTATTAGAAAATTGCATTGTTACAAGAAAAAGACAGTTTTAACCGAATTTATTGGATTTTTAGCGAAAATTTCCACAAAAAGAGGCCAGAGAAGAAAAGTGTTTGCAAACTTTTTTTTACAATTTTCAAGTGGAAGAACTTCACTTTTTCAAATATCGTTTCGTTATTGAAAAAATAAGAATTTTTATTTTCTATTGAAATAAACTCAATGTTCTCTTCTTTAAGATGTATGCACAAGATAAATGATTTTTTCGATAAATGTACCCTATTAATACCAACTTAGAAAGAAAATCAAGAAAAAATAAAAAGGTGGCCTCGTTGAGAAACCGAAGGTTGAAGAGTTTCAGAAAAACGGCAACGATTTTTGTTGTAAAATACATTACCACCTTAAAAATTTGTAATACTCATAACTTAGTCAAAACATTTTTTTTGTTCAAATAGCAAAATATGAGTCAACTAAAATCCCTTAAAAACAACATAAAAAAGAACATATTTTGTCTTAAACCGATTTGGTGACTTCACTTCACAATGCCATGAGATCAATGATTTCCTCAACTTCCAAGGATATGCAAGAAGCCGTAATCAAAACGCTACAAAAAATGTTTCAAAGATATCTTTCACTGTAAATAGTTGGACCTATGTATAAAAATATGTTCGGAATAAACTTTTTTTCATAGAAAATATAAATTCTAAAAACTACGAAACTTCAAAGACTTTTTAGATTTTCTTAATTTAAAGAAAAATTTGATGAAGTTTCTCTAGTCCATTAGTATGATGTATTTTATAAAACAAAATTGTATATTTTTTTAATATCGCTCAGGTATAAAGGTAAAAGTTAGCTTTAACCTTGAGAAAAGGCCTTTTTTACGTCCATCAACTCATTTTCTATTTATATTCATTTAAATATAGCAATATTCACAATTTTGGAAACGAGCTTCTCGGTTGTTCGGTCAGATCGATCGGTTTGACAAGAAGTTCGTTTTAACGAGACGATATGAGATGACAGCTCGATTGTCAAGGCGATGAACAAAAATATTTTTGGTCGTTTCTCGGATCGTGTCGCTCGAATGAATCACTATTGCCGGCCGAGCAACGTTTTTCAAATTTCATAATTTTCAGATCCCAACCTCTCTAACAATTGGTACCTCAAAACGCAACATTCGGAATTTCCGCTGAAATTTTAGGAGTCGAATGGCAAAAAGTGTAACAACTTGAAAAACGATAATTTGCGAAATGTATTTAGTTTTGCAAATCATACAATAGTCTTTTCTCAACGGATAAAAGCAGGAACAACATTTTGAAAAATCTTTGGTATTTTCGCTCATGAGAGACTAACAAAATATTAATTTGTTTATAATTGATAACGTGGCCGCATCATGAACGTTTTGCAAATTTGATACAGGATAGAGACTTGAGTATAATTACTCACTCAAGTTTGCAAAATGTTTTGAATTTTCGTGGAACAATGAGGGGAAAGTTTTGCAATTTAATTGTTTTAAACAAATTGCCGACCCGATGACGTTATGCAAAATTTTATTTTATGTTCAACATATGAAAAAAAAACATACAATTTTTCTGAAGACCTTCGGAATTTTTGTGAATTGATTAGCTATTTCCACTAGTCTACTTTTCACGACATTGAAGTTTGCCACAGATATGGACTTGAAACTTGTGTAAAATCTCACATTTTTCTTACTTTTGAGTGTTTGAAATTACATTTCGAAATAAAAGTAAAATGATTTCATATATTCATGTGACAAATAAGTTGAAGAAAAGTGATAATTAAAATATTTTTCGGACGTCCTAAATTTGATTTCGATGAAGGTTGCTCCAACACGGGGTGGATTGGAAAGATTCTAATTTTTGACTATTTACCATAAGTGACATATCGTTGGAATCGCCGAAAAACATAGATTCCTAATATAATATTATTAAATTAATAATTGTAAAATTAAAAAAAATCATGTTACGTATTTCACTCCTCATTAGTACAAAGGACCCCCTGCAGGTAAGGGTCGGCGAAAGAGAGCTCAGAAGAGCAAGCGGTGCGGTGTAGACTAGGTGATGAGGTGGGTGTACCTGAGCTATTGAAACTGGACATTATAAATAGTGCTACTACACTAATATAATTCCGGAGTTCTCGAACAATAAAATTAATCTCTTGTCAGTTTTGGTTTCAGTTAGGAAATTTTCGATCTAATTTATTACTCTAAAATTCGAAGCTTTTCAACTTTGAAGACCCATAAAATCAATTTAAATAACAAAATCATTATAAAAATTCATAGTCTTCTTATATTACTAGGTTCTTATAAACGTATTTTTGTTTGTTTATTCAACTTCATTGTCATTCCAGATGTTGGACGATTGTCCAGTTATTCTGATTTTAAAGGCCTCGATTCATAATTTGTTCTATTTTTAATACATTCTCAGATTGATTATGGAGAGAAATATTTCAAAAAACAAAGCCCCAACAAAAACCTCTACCGTGCAAAAAATTTATCAACTTCAAAAGTATGAATTTGTCAAATAGAATTTGGTGAAAAATTTTAAGAAAAAATAATTATAATAAAATATATTTTGAAAGCATATACTTTGAAAAAAATGTCATTTCAGGTCTTTAATTATGAGCGTACATTTTCACTTTGAAGAATTTCAAAATGCAGTAATACTTGAACGGCCTCTTATGTTTATTCCGAATTAAAAATGGTTTAATCCGAAATGAAAAAGCCTGCATGTTCAAATACATATCTACAGGCACACAGCAAATATACGCTAAGCAACACATGACCTCATTGTTCAACCAATGTTTATAACAATTGCAGAACTATGAAAAATAACGTGATTGTTTGAAAATTGTTTAAACAAAGAACGAAAAAATACGGCATCTAGATATTTCGGAGACGAATCTAAAGGTGTTTTTTATTTCCCGATACGACTCTTAGTTTTTTAAAATAATTGCTAATGTATTAATATTTTTAATGCGAATTCTAAAAGGAAAATTATGCTCATATTTTTCACCAAAAGGAGCAAGTTCAGATAAAAAAATGAAACGTTAATCCTCATCGATACATTAAGTGCCAACATTATCGTCAAAAAAATTGAGTAGTTGCATTTTAAGCCAAAGAGTTGAATTTTCATGCCAAAAGGACGAACTTTGAACCAACAAGATTATTTTTAGCCAAAAAAGATGAATTTTCAACCATGTAAAATTACTTTTCTTCCATAGGAAATTAATTTTGAAGATTGAAATTGAAAAACAAATCAATTTACTACAAATAGTTGAAATTTTAATTCACGAAAATTAATTAAAAAAAAAAAGAAGAATTATCAACCAGTTGCATCCAATATAAAATGACGGTTTTTTGACAAAATAGTAGAATCCTCAAACAAAATGATGAATTCCGAACAAACAAGGTTAATCTTAGAACCAAGAGAACAAATTTTCAAGAAACTACATGAATTTTCTACTAAATAGTTGAATCACAATTAGGGCAACAGTTTAATATGAGGGCTACATTTACAACCAAAAGTGCAATAAATATATTTTCAGTTAAAAAAATTAAGTTAAGAAAAAGAATTTCCAACAAAATACTTACATTTGCAAAAAAAGTTTAATTTTCAGCAAAAAATATGATTTCTCAACATAAAAGTTTATTAACGACCAGATAGCAGAATTTTTAACTGATAAAGAGATAAATTTCCAACCAAAAGTGGAATAATTAATATTGCAAATCAAAAAATAATTAAAAGAAAAATTAATTGTCAACCACATAGTTACGTCATGAAATAAATAGTTTAATGTTCAATTAAAAATATGGAATTTTAAGAAAAAAGTTCATTTACGACGAAATAGTTGAATTTTTAACTTATAAGCGATACATTTTCAACCAAAAGTGGAGTGAAACTTTTTAGATAAAAAATGTATTCTTCCACAAAAACAAAAGAATTTCTAAAAAAATAGATATTTTGAAAGAAGTAGTTGAATTTTGAACGAAAAATGTTAATTCTCAACGAAAAAGTTAATTTACGACCAAATGATTTAATTTTTACCTAAAAAAGATATATTCTCAACCAAAAATGGAATAATTATATTTTCAGTTGAAGAAACATATTTTGAACGGAAAAAGCAAATTATCAACCAGTTAACTCCGATGGAAAATTACAAATTCTTGACAAAATAGTTGCATCCTCAAACAAAATGATGATTTTTTAACAAACACGAATAATGTTACATATAACAAAGAGAAGAATTTCCCAAAAAAATTAATTGTCGACCAAAAAGTTGAATCATAAACTTGTGAGGGATACATATTGAAACAAACGTGAAATAACTAAATTTTTAGTTAAAAAAATTATTTGAAAAAAAGGATTTTCAACCAAATAGTTACATTTTCAAATGAATAGTTTAAGCATAAACCAAAATTATTAATTTTTAACAAAACAGTACATTTATGACAAAATATTTGAATTTTCCAAATGCAATAAACGGAATTCTAACAAAATAGTCTTCTTTATTCATAATGTGTCCCCTAAGGGTTTACATGACCTCCGTTTCTTACAAGACCATCTACAAACTTTATATTATCTTATCCTTACTATATACAAATATTTACAAAAATTTACATCAACTCTTATATCTATCTCCTTACTTCTATATTAATCTAGCGCCAATTTACTGTCGGAAGAGTGAGCGAGCGATCGAAAGCGAGAGAGCGAGCGAGTGAGAGCGAGCGCATCCGCATCTTAATCTACTTATACTATTACATAATATCTACATGTAACTACTTACAGACCTTTACGCTTCTAATCTATGCGACTTCCGTTTCCTTTGTCCGTCACTTGCACTTCTCTTCTATCTCATTCTCATTTTGTCATTTTTCCATATCCATTCTTTCATTCTTTCTCATTCGCCCTTCTAGCCCCCTCCAACTCCTTCATCCACTCCTCACCCATTCCATCCTCACCTAGAATATTTACCACATTCTCTTGCCAGCTTCCTTTATCTTCCATTCCTCTCCTACATCCGTCCCATACATGCTCCCATGTTTCCTCCTCCCATTCACATATTCTGCACTTTCTGTTCTCTTCCTTTTCTCAATACATCCCCTCCCTTACCTCGTTTCCCAATCTAAATCTTGCTATTCTGGTCCATCGTCTCTCTCCCCATCCCTTTTCTAAATACTTTGGTACTCCTTCCTTTTTTATCAACTTATACCATTTATTATATTTTGATTCCTCAATCATTCCCCATCTTTCCATTAATTGTTTTTCCCTGTCCCTTCTCTCCAATTCTTCATAGCTTACTCCACTTCCCTTTCCTCTATCTCTAGCACTAAAAAACTCCCTCCTTTCTTCTTCCCGTCTTGTTAGTTCTACTGCCCTCCCGCTCCTTTCTTCTACCTCCTTCAAGCACTTTTTCGCTAACTCCCCTCCCTTCCCCTCCCTTAACTTCATCTCAAATTGCCATGCTCTCTTACCCGCTCTAGTACTTAATTTATCTCTCTGTGCTTCTTCTCTCACCATATATCCAGGCGTCCTCCAGTCTACTCCTAGCGTCCACCTGACATACCTTTCATGTAAACTTTCAATCTCTTTCCTTTCCTTCCATCCCCATATCTCCGCTCCGTAACCTATTACCGGCCATACCAGCGTATCAAATAACCATATTCTCCTTCTCCAGTCTTTCTTGAACCTTCTTTTTCCTATTCCCCATATCTGTTTCATTATCCCTGCCGCTTTTTTTATCCTTTCTCTTATATGAACTCTATGATCTCCATTCATTTGCAAGGTATATCCCAAATATTTAAACTCCTTTACTTCTTCTAACTTTACTCCCTTCCATCGCCCAGTCCATTCTTTCTTTCTTCCCCCTCCTTTTCTAAACCTCATTATCTTTGTCTTTTCTACATTTAAATTCAATTTTTTCCCATCTAAATATTTCTCCAATCCTGTAATTAAGCCTGTCATCCCTTCTTCATCCTCTGCCATCAACACTATATCGTCCGCGTATGCCAGTGTATATATCTTTTCTTCTCCCATCCTAACTCCTCCCCATCCCTTTCTCTTCATTTCTTCTTCTAGGTCTGAGATTAATATATTGAATAAAAGTGGACTCAGAGGACATCCTTGCCTTACTCCTCTAACTAACCAGAAACTTTCTCCTACTTGCTCTCCTGCCTTTACCCTGCTTTTTGTTTCTCTGAAGATTTCCGATACTCTCTTTATTAAGCCCTCTCGTATGCCCCTTTTCACCATAACTTTTTCTAGCTCGAATCTGTCCAATGAGTCGAATGCCGCCTTTAAGTCCACGAATATTGCTATCATTGTCCCTTTTTCCCTTTTAATCCTTTTATTTATCAGATAATTCAGAACATATATGTTGTCCATAACCCCCATTCCTTTTCTAAACCCTGTCTGATTCGGTGGCTGTATCTTTTTTTCCTCAACTTCTTTCTTCAATCTCTCCGACAAAACAGTTACATATACTTTATACAATGTTGGCATTAGCGTTACACCCCTATAATCTTTAACCTCCTCCCCTTTGCCTTTCTTCACTATGGGTACCACTACTCCTTCTTTCCATAACTCTGGCCACCCTTCTCCTCTCCATACTCTATTACACATTATCCATGCCCATTCCTTTAGTTCTGTCCCCCCATATTTCCATACTTCATTTGGAATCTCATCTATGCCAGGTGCCTTTCCATCTTTCATTATTCCTAACACCTTACCTACTTCTTCCCTTGTTATGTCCTCTTCCTCATCTCTTTCTCTACCATGTTTCGCTCCTTTCCTAACTTTTCTCTCTACCCCTCCTAGCAAATCCATAAAATATTTTTTCCATTCTACCATTTCAATATCCTGATTTACTCTTTTTCTTCTTTTTCTCTCTTTATTTACTACCTTCCAAACCTCTTCTTCCGTCCTAGCCTTCTCCGCCTCTGCCTCAAACCTTTGATTCTCCTCCTCTTTCTTTTGATGACACAACTCAGTATACTCCTTCTTTTTTCTCCTATATTCTTCTCCACTACTTTTTTCCTTTCTCCATTTTCTTAGTTCCTTTCTGACCTCCTTCTTTTTCTCTTTACATTCCTCATCCCATCCACTTATATTTCCCCCTTTATTTATTTCTTTTTTGCTTGTGCACTCTAATCCTCTTTTTATTTCTCCTATCATTATTTCCATCTCCTCGTCCACATTTCCCTCTCCCACTTTGATATTTCTAACCTTTTCTTTAAACTGTTCTTTTCCTTCCCTTGACCAATCCCCTTTTCCTGCTCTTTTTACCTTTGCTTCCTTTTTATCCATATTGTTATTATTTTTTTTCTCCCTCTAATGTCACTATTATGGGAAAGTGATCGGAATCTATATAATCCCCTACCTCTAGTTTCTTGACCATCTCTCTTACCTCATCATCTACTATCACATAATCAATTACCGTTCCCCTTTCACCTCCCGAGCGTGTATATTCCCCTTCCTCATCTCCCTCTATATTTCCGTTTAAGATAAACCATCCCAACTCCTCCAAGCTCTTTAACAATTTCTTTCCCTCCCCATTTAGTATCTTGTCTTTGGATTTTCTTTCTCTCTCTCCTCCCCATTCCCTTCCTCCTCTATCTCCTGTTCTGGTATTGAAATCTCCCCCTATTATAAGCCTAATCTCTTCTTTATTTTCTTCAATCATTTCTTTCATCTCCTCTAATTTCTCCTGCATGTCACCGTTCACATAAACCCCCACTATCTTTCACTTCTCTCCTCCCATCTTTACCTCTTCTACTATTAATCCTTCTTTTCGTTCTTTCATCTCTTTCTTATCCTTCCCTGTTATACATTCGTTCCTTACTCCCATCACCATTCCTCCCATTGCTCTGCCTTTTTTATTCTTCCTCTTTGCATTTTGACATTGCCATTTGTAACCTGTTGGTAACCGTCCCGTTACTCTTTCCCATCCCTTTTCATCCAGCCACGTCTCCATCATTACTACTACATCCCATTGTGCCAAATTTCTCATAAATTCCCTATCCTTTCTCTCCAATCCTGCTATATTCCAGTAACATATCCTCCATTCTTCCCCACCTTCATGTCTCGTCTCTCTTTGCTTCTTACTATTTCTTATTTTCCTTTCTCCCGTTCCTTTCTCTCCTAGTTTCCCGGTACCTCATTTCTTACTATCTGTTCACTTTCTTCGTCCCAATCCCACCATACTCCTTCTAGCTGTATTCTGCCATACTTAACCCACGTCCTTTTTCCTTACTTCTTTCCTCTTCCGCTATTTGCCTTAACCTATACTGCATATTCCTTTCTGCCCATGTCAAATCGTCCTCTATTCTTCACTACTACCATTTTCTCTCCTCTTCGCGTTTCCTTTCCTACACTTCGCATTT
>CAKNYM010045510.1:35590-68256 GCA_932195095.1 Andricus curvator | reverse complement strand
CCCGGCGAAATCCTGCGGTTGTCCTTATGACAAACTTTTAACTATATTATGCTTATTGGCGATCCTGGCCCTTTAACGCCTTGACAGAGTCAAGAAAATTTAGTTTTAAAATTAAAAGTTTTTTTTAGCAAAATCTTGAGTTTAATTCTTTGCCAAATATAGAAAAGTTTTCCTACAAATTTTGAAAAATCATAAAATCAAGAAAAAATCCTACTCTTTCGTTGTACATCAAGAGCGCAATTAAATATTGGGATCTGAGATCATGACGTCACAGCGCCACGTGATAGACAAGATGGAGGCTACAACGGGGTCACTTTACCTCTATTACATGCGATGCGAAGGGTTCTTAATATATTTTGCAATTATTTCGAAGAACTGGGAGTCAGTATCTACAAAAATGTTTAGAATAGATATTTTAAGAAAGGACAAAAAATTGTGCACGTTGGACATATTATAAATTTAGAACAGACATAAATTATAAGTTGATGGACTCGTCATCCAGTGTATTTTTTTCGTGAAAAATGGTTTGTTTTTTATTATTTAAGGCTCTGCTTAAGGAGAGGGCTGAGCATGGCTAGGTAGTCGTACTTAAGAAACTTTTAAAATATATTATAAAGGAATATGAATTACATTTTCTGTGAAAATTTCAGACCCTCTCATAACGTACAAAAAAAGTGGCTTCCATCTAGTTTTTGCGATAAACACATTGGACAGATATCCTTGCAAAGTAGACAATTTTCTATTTGTAAGTGCGCTTTAGTACACTTTTCACATAAAGATACCTTAATTAAGAAGAAAGTAAGATTTTACTTAAAATAATATAAATGAGTGATATACGACAGAACATAAAATAATTTTAGGTTATGTGTTCTATAATAACGACGATAATAATTCATCATTTGGATATAAATTGGATATAATGACTCATTTTAAGTTGTTCCTCACATGTGTTATTATATTCAAGTAAAAGAAAATAGTAGCATCCAGTTAGAAAGTAATTATTTTTTAAAGATATGATGATATGTCTAATTGAAGACAAGAAGGAAAAAACGCTTTTTTCAACTTTATGAGGCCCAAATACACGAATCCAAACTTGTCTTCTGGTTCTAATTAAATTTTTTATTGAATATATTGCTTTAAACTGAACGAAATATTAATATAATAATAATTTTTATTATAAAATTCACATGGATCATGTAGTAAAACCTGTAATACGAAGAATACGACCCCATTATTTTAGTACTACATTTGGCAACCAGTTGGCGTATCGTTGTATTTCAGATCCCAATTATATAATTACCGATTATTCATACAAAATATTTACTCCTGCAATATTAATTTATGGGAGCCAAAAGTCCCAAATTTCTCGTTAACCTTCATTTTTTTATAAGTGGCAAATGTTCATTTTGCTAAAAAAACTTTTTACTTTGAAGCTAGATATTTTTTGACTCGTTTATTAAAATATTTTTGACGTAGGCGAATTAGACACGAAAATCTCTAATCTTACAAATGATTCTACTTCCAAAGTCGTACATTCAGTTTCTAGAGATATTTGTCTTTGAAGTGAACTATGAATTTTCGGACGGTCAAAGAAAATGTACCCAAACTTTCTGTCGGTAGTTTACTTATTTCAAACAAATATAGTGTTTATACAAAAAATTCTGGAAAATATGTTTTGCAAAGTTTGAACCAAGACAAGATTTTTTTCGTTTACACTTTTTTTACACATTTTTTACACTTTTTATCAGTTTATAGCGCTATAAACAATCAAATTTGCACTAAAATTAACATATGATCAGGTAGATATTTCAGCACCTATTAGACCAAAATATTACGAAAAAAGTCAAATTGCTTTTTAAAACACATACACCATTTTAAATACGGCTTTTTTGTAAAGTGTAAATGGAAAAACGCTTTGTCTTGGTTCAAACATTGCAAAGCATATTTATTTACATATATTTTCATAAATACCGTGTTTGTTTTAAAAGAACTTGTGAAAACAATTTACGATTAAAAATTTGTGAAAAGTAATATAATCTTCAAATGTCCTATTCGCCGGAATTCAGCGAAAAATTTTTAGGGGAGCCAATTCATGTGTATGTGTCACGTCCCGTGACGTATATATATATATATATATATATATATATATATGTTAATATATTTATTTATATATTTATCTATTTGCATGCTTACACTAATAAATACTCAATAAATATAGAGAGAATATTCCGCGCTATAGAGTGTAGCGATATATATCAGCACGTTGTACACTGCAGAATATAACTATATATATTGAGCACAAGAGTAAAGATATAAAGTATAGACTATGGTAAGAACATTGTAATCCGTAGCGTACACTGTCTAGCTAGCCATAGCTAGACATAGACTATAGAGCATGAAAGCACGTGGAGGCTGGAGGACATAGCTATAGATATACTGAAAACATTGTAAGCCGTATAGTATATCTATATATACTCGTGACGTCCGCGTATACACCGACGTCCAAGCATGCAGGGACGTCGCCTTAGGCCCTATAAAAACTCGTTGGACCAGCATGGGTCAGTCTTTAGTCTTAAGTCTTCAGTCATTAGCAAAGTGATAAGTTAGAAGTTATAGTTCACCTCTTCTCTATTTTTCTACGGTTTTCTCCGATTCGACTGTCCAGTGTCTAGTGTGTCAAACCGGTATCTCTCGCGTGTTAGTGTGTGTACCCTTGTGACAGTGTTGTGCACTGGGAAACCCGCATCTGGGAATTCCCATCTTTGGAATACTTCGAACCAATTTCAACCTGAATTGGACCCACTATTATCAATCATTGGAACACTTTGAATACCATTCAAGGAACTACCAAAATCTTGGATATCCAATTCATAATAAGTGCACAACCCCTTCTTCCACACCATTACACAGACCATCTAGATAACATTTGATTCTTCAATCGAATCAATAACCGGTAAGTCCTCATACCAATAATTCTAATTTCATTTATCTAATTCCTTTGGGCCATAATATATGAGTATCCTTTATTTTAAAGGTCCTGCCCAAGGATTAGAGACAAGTCTACAAGTCTTCCTTCAGCTTCTTGTGCTAAACTCTTTTAATCAATAAATTTTAATTGTAATTATTCATAATAAATTGTTGAACTCATCTATAATTTATTTATTGGCTTCTCTTTCCTCTTCCCTGTGCGAGATCTTCGATCTCAACTAAAACGAGGAACCTAATTAAAAAGGAAAGTATTTTGCGTTTTCCATGACGTAACAGTATGCATCAGCCCAAATTAATTTTAGTATGAGACAATTCAGTTTAATTCGCCTATTCGGCATATTCAGTCCAATTCGTTTGGTATAACCAGCTCGCTGGCCAGAAGGTATCCCTTGTGAATATACATATATGTATATGTGAGACGTGGCCATAGGTGTGATATACCGCGGTTATCTTGGGAACTGGTGTCATTTTTACATTCTCATTCTAATGAGAAGGTATTGGTTTTATGTAAAATTTGACATAGTCGGTTTTCATCAAATCTCCACGTTTTGAGACCCCCTGAGCTAGAAAAAACGATTTTTACGAAGGTGTCTGTCTGTAGTCTGTAGTCTGTCTGTCTGTCTGTCTGTCTGTCTGTCTGTCTGTAGCCACGATAACTTTCGAAAAAATGATCAGATTTGATTGAGCTTTGGCACACTTTTTTATGTCCGAAAAATAGAGAACGAGTTCGTTAACCAGCTATTTTGGATGAAAATCCAAAAAGTGAGCACATTTTGAAAATTTTTGAGAGCACTTTTTTTGAAGATTTGAAAATTCTATGTAGGGTTATTAGTAGTAGGCAAAATCACGAACAAAATATTCTTATGACTTTTCGTGATAAAAAAAAAATTACTGGAGTTATAGCATTTTCAAAATTCCAAAAAACAAACGAAAATGAACATTTTAAGCCGAAAAACGCACGATATGAAAAAAAGTCAAGAGGAGAAAAACGTTGATTCCTGAACACCCTATAATATTTTCATAACAACTTTTTGAATTTTTTAAAAAATAAAAAATTCAAATTTTGATCGCACAAAAAATTAATGAAAAATCAAAAAAGCCATTTTGCTGTCAAACTAGGCAAGATACCAGAAAAGATCATCTTACCAAAATTGTGCACCTAAAAAAGATCTACAAATTTCTTACCATTCACCTTTTGATATGACGCGTAGTTTTTGTTTTATTCGTAAAAAACAGCATTGAAAATAGAAAAATCAAATTTTCAGACGAATATTACTAGCTACGAAAAAATGACCAAAACAAAATTTGTTCATCCAAGGAAGAGGTACAAATTTATTGTGACTCACGTTTCGATAGGATGCGTGGTTTTTTTTTATTCGTGAAAATAACATTGACAGTAAAAAAAATCAAATTTTTGAAAAAACAATGCAAGGTACGAAAACATATAAATGAACACACATTGTGCATTCAAAAAAAACTTACAAACCTGTAATCAATTTTTGTGGTAAGAATATATTGAAAATGAAAAAATTAACTTTTTTGATAAACGGCACAAGCTAAAATAAAGTGTTAACTAATAAAATTTGTCGCCTGAATTATATCATTACTTTTCATTTGAAATCAAATACAAATTTAGTAATTTGTATATGAAGAACATATAACACGAAACACAAAGTGCGCGTTCAGTGTATTTACCAAATCGCACGCCGTAAGTGCGCTCAAACTTTTTTGTTTTTATCATACGGTTCAAATGATTTTCAAATCAAATATCGAGCGCGAAGCGCGAGTGTCTGGATGAGAATGTGTTCCTTAAGGTCGATAGAACCTTGAGTAAATAAAGTTCCTTTTCAGTCTAAAATAAAAACAAATTTAACAATCACTTAATATGTAGAGGTTTTGATAATTTTATAATATTTGCAAACAAACTTTTTCTTTTCATCGAAGTCGAACACGAAGTTCAAAAATCTAGAGGAGCCGAGCGTAAAGCGCGATGTAAATACGCCCGAGCGCGTAGCGCGAGGTGAATACATAATCGAGCGCGAAGTGCGAGATAAATATATGATCGAGCGCGAAGCGCGAGATCCAACAGTCACGCGCCCTAGGCGTGCTCAAACTTGCGAGCGCAGATTTTTTAGATGGCAGTTGCTCTCAGTGGAACCCTGCGGTGGTTGTTTAACTCTATATATATAGTCAACAGTTTGTCATAAGGACAACCGCAGGATTTCGCCGGGAGCGGGTGCTAATCTGAAAAATTTCACCAATGAGTCCCGTAGCTCAGTAGTCGCCCTCTGGACTTTATTTATGACTCTGGATTGCGGTTTCGAGTCTCGTGGCATGCAATTTTTATTTTATTTTTTTCGAAATGACCTTAACCAACAGTTAAGGCCCATCGACACGCATTCAATTCACGCTGGCTCAATTCGTTTCAAAGAATCAGAAAGCAAGATTCGGGCGAATTTAAAAATGTTAATTCGCCCCAATTAGTTTTTTTTTACTGGGATATCAGAAGAATTAGTGGCGGACGGATTAATAACAATGTTATGTAAATTTTAGAACACAATTTTTTCTTATTTTCATGCTGTCACTCTTAATGAAGATATTGTCAATTGATTGTACCTGATGCGGGAGCTGGACTCCGAAGCGCGATGTATGTTTTTTAGTTAACTACATTTTTGTCTGGAAGCGATTATTAAAATGGGTCATACCCATTTTGAAAATGCTTTAAACATTATTACAGTGGTTCAATTATTTCGAGTGTGACTTAATAGCTAGTTTGCTTAAATAATATTCAATGAATATATCGGCCTTAAATTTTATATTACATTTTCTCTATTCTTTTTCTGGATGATCCAGCGAGAGTGGGTCATGACCGCCTTTTAAAGTAACGGTGTCTATCGAGTTCAGCAGCCTTCCCGAGCAAAAGTGGGCTAACGAGTTTCATGGTAGTGCTGCTATAACGATGACCTTCACAGCTGTGGTCCATGATAGAGTTGTTCAACTTCCATTAATTATAAGAGATGTGTCCTTTTGGGTTCAAAATGTTATACGTGGAAGGTGAAATAAATTCGATAATATAAAGAGGTTGCTCATCTCGAATCTGTCTGTATTACAGCAAATTTTATCTTTCGCAAAAACGGTTAATTATAACGCAAAATTATACGAAGCATAAAATATACGGCTAATTAAAATGATTATTTTTTGTTCACAAGTTTTTTAAAAATTGTGAATAGTTAAGGAGATATGCGAAGGAACTTGTTAGAAAAAAGCGTTAATCATCTATTTCACTTACTCAGGGGTATTTAATATACCTTAAAATTATTTTTATGTTCTTAAAAAAAAGTAATTCATATAAAACAATATTTCAAAAATAGTTATTTCACATTATTGAATGCACGTGAAGCAGGCGTAATGTGGTCGCTTCCAGCCCAGCGACGTTCGCACATGCGCACTCCGCCGCCGGGCCAACATGAAACTTTAGGCTGCTACATGAAACTTTACGCCTGCTACACATCACTGTACCATGCAAGTGAGAATATGGAGAAAACTATCTTTATCTTTAAACAAAATTGTATCGCTGGACCCTACAGTCTCCCTTCTGCTAAGTGCGCTATTTCTCCCTTTCACTTATAATCTAAAATTGTAAGTCTATCTGCTTCACATGCTTGTTTTTAAGGACGGTAGGACAAGAAGTATCGTGTGTATTAAGGGCGTAAGGCTATTTTTCCTTCTTTACGCCTTCGATACACAGTGTACTATTTTCTCCATGTATTTGAGAATGCAAGAAAACTTACAAAATATTCCAGATTTTTTCGACCTTCGGATTGATAACATTTTAGAAGAAAAACCCTTGTGTTAATGGAATCAATATTTATGCCAATCATTAACTTTTCACTTCATTTACGATGGCAGTGATTGGCAAATTTATCGATATACGAACATAATTTTTATTCTAGAATACGACTATCGTGTATCTTTAATTACCAAATTCACTCAAAATCCGAACTGTTTATTTATAAAACGTTTAAAAAAATAATATTTTTTTTTAACTTTTTTTCCCTCACATTCCTTATTCATGCAGCATCGCTGATTTAATTACTCTGGATATAAGCGCACTACACTGCATTAGCCTAGCTTGTCAAATACGCTGCGGAATTTTTTGCGCTTCATTCTGGACTATTCATTCGTAGTTTTATTTGTGAATATTTTGTGATATAAGCATATATAAATAATTTGACAAATCATTGGAGAGTGGGCAACCATGGTACTGATTACCATATATCTTTAAAAACGAAAATCATTATGTATTTACAATAGAATGTTTTAAAAATTGTTGTTTGCATTTCTATTTATAAGAGTGATCTTTAGTTTTTAACGGATCCCTGCGTTTTGACACTGAGAGCATCTGAAAATCATTCAATTTTATCGGCGCTGCGTGCATGTATGTTTGTACGCCTGTAGGCTTACCAAAATGTTGTGGCCTGGCCGCGAAGTATTTTACCAAATGTATCAGCAATTTATATACTTTTTAAATTCCTAAAGAAAAAGGGTCAAGTTCATTGAGCAGATTAATCAAATTAAAATGTTTGGAAGAGTTTCAACATTTTTGTCGCAGATAGTGGTAGATTCTTTGCAAATTATCATAATCCAAATGTTGGGACGATGTCAAATACATTAAGAATTTATTCCTATGGCATTTTCGGATTGAAAAAAATTAAAAACGCTGGAAAATTTTCACAATCAAGCAAAATTATTGGGATTCATAATTTATCTTTCTAACATTTTACGATTCAACACAAATTTTAAAAATTATAGGATTTAAAAAATATTCAACCTACTGAAACCCATGTGACTGTCACTTTTGGACTTATCTTGACGGGAGCAGGGTGCCTTTCCATCCTGCTCTCATAATAATAATAAATATTTTTTTTAAATTTATCAATTTTATTTAGTTATCATTCTGTTATAAATTATTTCAATTTTATTCACCACACAACAATTTTTTGAAGCCTTTTTTTAATTGAAATACGATAACTATAATTTTTTACTATTTTGAACTCAACCTCTATCTTTATTATGATATTATTATTTGCTTATCAAATTATAATTTCTTTTTCCAGAAAATTCATACATTAAATTTTAATCGACATCTGTTGATATACTATATATATTTAACTTTACTACTGTCTTTTTAAATTGATCTCAATCAATGAACTCTACGCCAAAAAGATGACTAGGATTTTCGTAACTATTTCATAAGTGTGTTATTTACAGCTATTTAAAATAGTTCATATTAATATATTAGTAAGATTATTATTACATTTTTTTAGATTTATATAAATTGGTTCCCCTGATGATGGAAATGGTGTATTTCCGAAATGTTGGGTTTTTAAGATTTTAATAAACTTGTTCGATAGAGTTGATACAACTTTGTTGTTCTTTTTTCTCCTATTTTGGATTCTCGGACGTTAAAGACTCTTATATTTGATTGCACATGGACTAGAATGGTGCCTAAACATGAACTTTCTGAACAAACTTAAACAGAAATACGATTATGAAATTTTTTTTCAATATCAATAATTGGATCAACATTAACCAGGACATCAGAGATACACACGCTAGGAAAGATTTTCTTATCAACTGTCGTAAATATGATATCCTTTCTTGTAATATTACTAGCTCGACTAAAAATATCTACGATCTGTCTTTTCATAGTTATTCTATTAAAAAGAGCTTAAATTTAATATAGAAAAATTGCAACGACAAATTCGTAAAATGGAAATTTCTGATGTTCACAATAATCTAAATTAAAAAAAAAACAAGCCATTAGAATCAAAAATTTTCTTTTTTCTTCACTAGATAATGATGACTATTATAATATTATTGAATATCAAAATGTTATCAATCGTAAACCTAGTTTGACACATAACTTTCTTAAGAAAAAACTACAGAATATTTTATACATCAAAAATTCTAATAACCTTAATTTACAGATTAATAAGCATAAACAATTTTACACGAACAATTCAGAAATTTCCGACCCTTGGATTATTAATTGTACAGATATATAATATTTTAAACTCTGCTCTTCCTAAACGTAAATCTTTTATTAAAAATGCTATTGATTTGAAACAAACACTAGATAAAATCATTATTCCTTCTGATTACAATATGATCTCTCTTCATGTAACTTTTCTCTTTACTAACGTTCCTGTAGCTTTGGTTCCTAATAGTATTGAAAAAAGATGGCCTTATATTAAGAAAGTTACTGCCTTACCTTGAGATACATTCAAAGAAGGAATAAAAGTCCTAATGGATAACACTTACTTTCAATTTAATAATATTTTTTATAGACAAACTTTTGAAACTCCCATGGGTTCTCCTATTTCCAATAATTTAGCCGACATGGTAATGCAAGATTTAAAATCCGAGATTTTCAATAAACTAGATTTTCAAATCCTTTTCTACGTTCGTTATGTAGATGATACATTTTTAATTAGTCCGGAAGACAAAACTGAAATTACTATCAAAACTTTTAACTCAATTCATAAAAGATTACAATTTACATGTGAAATAGGAAATAATAATACTATTAACTTTCTTGATATTAGCATTATCAAAAATGATAATGGTACTATCTCTACTAATTGGTTTCGCAAATCAACATATTCTGGCCTCTTACTCAATTTTCTATCGAAACATCCATTCCAACAAAAAATATCTATTATAAAGAACTTAGTTGATTCAGCTATTCTACTTTCGGATAATAAATTTCATAATGATAACTTAAAAATAGTAAAACATTATCTTTTCCTGAATAAGTTTCTACTAAATATCATTGATAAACAAATTGATAATAGATTAAAAGAACTTAATAACCCAAAACAGAATTAATAACTCTTATAACATTATTAAAAAAGAATTTGATCCTAAAAGCACTATTACTATTCCATACATACATACATTGATTAGCAGTTCGAACTCGAAAGTTCATTGCCTCACTACCCGATTTGGGTAGTGTTTCTAGGTGGATATTTACTACCAATGTGGGCCCACCACACCCACGACGGGCCAACAGCACGCAGTATTCCTGAAAGGTCACCCATCCAAGTACTAACCGCGCCCAACAATGCTTAACTTCAGTGATCTTACGAGAACTGGTGTTTTCAGTGTGGTATCGCCGTTGGCATTACTATTCCATACCATGGTAAAATTTCAGAAAATATACAAAGAATTTTAAAAACTTATAAAATTAGCACCACCTTTAGTATTAATTCTAAACTTGATAAAATGATTAAATTAGGCAGAGACTAATTAGAAGCCTTAGAAAAAACTAACGTTGTTTACCGTTTCTCTTGTAATTGTGGCAAATGTTATATTGGACAAACTAAAAGACCTTTACACATAAGACGTAAAGAACACCAGGTTAGTGTTAGGTTAAACTACAATAATGTTATTAACGACCACTTATATAATAATATTAACAATAATATTTTTCATTTTTTGCTTTGGATGAGCTTCAAGTTTTGCATCAAGAGTATCATCCTATTACAAGAGCCTTTGTTAAAATGGTGTTTATTAAAAAAGAAACTGAATAACTGTCTCAATAAAATTACTGATCTTGTCCATCTTAATGAATCTTACAATTCTATTCTAGAATAGAATTTATAAATAGAATTTTATAAAATTTATAACAAATACCTAACAATAAATTTCTTCTCTTGAATTTCTTACAATATTGAATACAAAAATTAACTTATCTTGCTTGTTTCTACTTCTTAAATAACCGTTTTTCAACACTTCAACTGTTATATTACTTTTCAAATTTTGGCACATTTTTCTTTACTTCTACTGTATGTTAGGTTAGTTGATTTTCCTTGACAGTCACTTTTGGAGTTATCTTTATGCGAACAGGATGCCTTTCCATCCTGATTTCACAACAATAAAAAATATATTTTTTAAATTTATAAATTTTATTTAGTTAACAGTCTGTTATGAATTATTTTAATTTGATTCGCCACACACAAAATTTTTGAAGTCTTTTTTCAATTGAAACAATCCCGACGCAACTGGAACGTGTACGTCATCCACTTCTGCTCCTTCTGTCCTAGAAGGTCAGCAAGAGCGGGAAATTTCCGCGAGATAACATCGTGCAACACTGTTCCTTGGAGTCAGGTCTCTAGCCGCGAATGACCTTACGCGGCAGACGGGACAGTTGGAGATGAAGGTTTCACCTCTGGATACTTTTTTAGAGCTACCAGCCTTTGTAGAATGTTATGCGGAACAGTGTTGACGGACCAGATGAAGTGATCCCAGAAGAACAGACTTTTGCATCCGGTTCGCGATGGAATGAGCCTGACGCTGGCAAGTCGGAATCTTGTTGAGTTGGCTAAGAAATTAAGCTTTCATACCTCCAAGACAGCCGATGATGATAACTACAAGATGGACTTTGTAGCCTTGGTACAGCCTCCTCAGCTCGAAAAGAAGTGCTTGATATTTCGCCCGTTTTTCTTCCTCTTTTGCCGTGATATTACCATCGGCTGGTGTCGATAAATAATTCATTCACGTAAATGATCTTGGTCTTCAGATCTTGGAGGACAATATCAGGCTTCGTAGCGCTGATACGTTGAGTGGCGGAGAATGAGAAATTCCAGTAGATCTTACACTGATCATTCTCCACAATGGACAAAGTTCCCTCTGGGCGTATGGCAAGACGGGCAATAGATCAACACCATAGAAGTGCCTAAGATGGTAATATAATACTTTTAGAGCCGCATTGTGTCTCTCTATGTACCCGTAGCGTGCATATTTTGACCATCCACTGAGAATATGTCCAAGTGTTTCTAGCTCTTGCTTGCACGCCCGGCAGTTGGTATCACCTACAGGTATATTTATTATGTGCTCACGGTTAACTAAGGTGTCTATAACGCCGTCTTGACAGGCAAAAAGAAATCCCTCAGTCTCCGATCTCAATCCAGCAGACTTGAGAAACATGTTGGACAGACCCATCGAAAGTTCTTCTCTACGTATGATGTAATAGAATTTACCATGAAGGGGCTTTTCAGCATGTGCTCTAAGTGGAAGCGTATGTTCTGCTTCCTGGACACGACTTTTGAGCACCAAAGGTGTTAGTGATACTAGACCATGTGTAGTGTCGCTGGAATCAAATGGGAGGACAAGCTCCTCTGCGGCCCTATCTGCGGCACGGTATAAAAACGCCGCAGCATTGACGACTTCATGTTGATGTACGAGTCGCATAAGGGATTCTGTGCTATTTAGAACTGAGCAGGCTGTAGCCAGAACCGTTCTTCTATAAAGACACTCTAAGCTTAGCAAGCCTCTACCCCCTTTATCTCGAGGGAGGTATATTCGAGGTACGGAAGATCTGGGATGATGACTTCGATGGATCGTCATCATCTTGGGCGTGCTTCGATCAAGTTGCTTCAACTCATCGACGTTCCATTTTACTGCACCAATCGTGTAGAGCAGTATAGGAACGGCCAGCATATTGGTCGCCTGGATCTTATTCTTTCCAGATAATTCGGAAGCCCAAATTTTTCTGAGAATTTGGCGATACCTTTTTCCAAGGGCCGTTTTTCACACACGCTCATTTTGGGTTTCCACTTGCGGTATTCCAAGATATGTATATGTTTCTCCAATACCAAGATGTTGAATGGTATTTCCGCCTATGAGTTGAACATCCTGATCGTGACGCGATGATGTAGTTTCTAGTCTTCCTTGGTGTAGGTGGACGCAGGCACACTTGTCCAGTCCGAAGCTCATGCCAATCGCTTTAGAATACCTGTTTACCGCCTCCACAAGGATGTTAAGGTCCTCTTTTAAAGAAGCAAAGAGTTTAAGGTCGTCCATGTATAAAAGGTGGTTGACCTTATATTCTGTTCGGCGGACCATATAGGTATCCAGAGCTTTTGCCTCGGAGCACAATAGATAGAGGCAAGAGGGAGACGCAGAAAAGTATCGGACTTAGAGAGTCTCCTTGGAGGACCCCCTATTATGTGTGATATAGCTTGTAGCCACTTGTCTTTTGTCAGATGTTATGACAAATCTTGTCCGCCATAAGAGCATAAGCTCTTTTATGCATCTCACAATTTTTTGATGCACCTCCAGGCACTCAAGGAGCTTAATAAGTAGCTCATGGTTCGTATTACCGAATGCCTTATGGTAGTCAATCCAAGCCATGGACAGATTGCGTCGATACCTGATCGAGTCCTGGGTAACACACCTGTCTGTTAACAGGTTCTCCCTGCAACCTGCCAGCCCTCTCTTGCATCCACGTTGTTCAACTATTGCACTCCATACCGGCTCGATAGATGTTCATATCCTTTCTTTGAGGATGCCAGTGAATAGCTTGTAGCTGGTGTTTGAACAAGCTACGGGCCTATAGTTCTTCGGACTTGACAAATCCCTGGTCTCAGGGATCAATAACGCGCGTCCTTTCACTAGCCACTGCGGGACAGGTTGTTTTCCGTTTAAGAAAGTAGTAAATATACGAGCTAGATGTTGGTGCGTAGAAGTGAACTTCTTCCACCAAAAGTTGTTGATTTTATCTGGCTCTGGCGCTGAAAATTTCTTAGTTCTAGCTATAGTTTTCTTCACTACTCAAGCAGTAATTAATGGACACTCTTCCTCCGGACCTTGTAACCTTGGCTAAAGTTACGAAAGAGTGATATATCTGAAGCGTCTTCATTTAGCTGATAAGTAGCTCCATATACTTTCTCCCAGAAGACTTGAATCTCTTCTTGACTAGGCGGATTTTTTACGGCACGTGACGTTTTATTGAACATACTGGAAGGATGAGTAGAAAAGGCGGAATTTTCCTGAATCCACTTTACTCGCCGTTCAAGGCGCTGTTTCGCTGTTGAAAGAGATCTTATTTTTTGCGTCCAGTGCTGCTTGATGGTCAAAAGTTTACACTTGCTCAGCATGTGATTTGCTTTCGTTAAGTTTCGAGCATGTGCCCTAAATTTGGAGTGAATTTTTTATTTGATGTTATGTAGCTGATCACGCACTGAATATTTGACGCATGCTGTCTCGCCGTTTCAATTTCAAACTAAAGCTGTGCAATACGCTCGTGAGTCTTACTCAGAAGTACTGAAGTATCGTTACTTCTATTGTCGCTAAGCAGGGAGACCGCCTTCTCGTAAACTACACAGTTCAGATTCCAGAGATTAACATCTTCGGGGAGCAAATTGGGGAGAGCAGTATTAGCTTCAGCTAATTTGTCCATCCTGAGAAAAACTTTTTGGTGGATAGATCTCCTACTTCTCATGTTGGCATTATCGGCTATCTGCAAAGGTGTTCTTTGTGGAACGGGTGGAATGTTCGCTGGAGGATGTTGCTCTTCTTCTTGTTGATAAAGAGCTTCATATCCGTTTTCTTGCAAAAGGGATACCTGATATCTTGAATACTGAGGCGTTTTATGAGCATATTCCGGGTGCATCCCGGTAAGAAGGCGTGAATTGAATTTAATTAATGTGCGAACAAATATCGTCGAATTTCAAACGTTTTGAATACCTTATCAATTACGTTTTGGAAATATACGTTTTAATTTCTTTTATCGTGATTAAATTGTGTCGCATTTCAATCCTATTTAATGTGATGATTATTTCAGCTAACAAATGTATACATTTCAATTATAATTGGAAGATAAAAATTGAAATCAATTTAATACTGCTTTATACCGTAAACCAAACTCGAATATTGAAGACAATTTAATTCTCTCCGGCGAGTGATAATTGGGAGCAAACCAATGCCATTGAATTATGTCAGCCGACCGCGAAAATTAAAATTAATTTTATACCATCTGGCACGTACAAATTGCGAACAAATGAATTTTATTCAATTCGATACAGAAAACTCAGAAATTGAGGTCAATTTAATACCATCTGGCAAGTACAAATTGCAAAAAAATGAATTTTATTCAATTCCATACAGAAAACTCGGAAATTGAGACCAGTTCAGTACCATCTGGCGAGTACAAATTGCGAACAGATGAATATTATTTAATTCGATATAGGAAACTCGGAAATTGAAGTCAATTTAATCACTTTCGTATGGTTGAAAATTAGAGAAACTTAAAATTTGATGTCAATTTAATACGATCTGATGAGTGAATTTTAAAATTAGTTTGTTCAGATTTATTCAAAATAATGTCAATAAAGTAAGATAAAATAGTCTAAAAAAATAATACAATTAATGGAATTTAATTTGATCAATAAATATTAATTTCTGAATAATAACAATTATTATGTTTTATCTAATCGAAATGTATATAATGAACTTTACCTTTATGTATGATATAAAACTGTAATTTAAAGTTAGTAATGAAGCATACATATTCATTTTCTTTAAATTAATTACACGGAAAAAAGTAGATAGTTAGATTCACTTTTATTTATTGCTAACTTGAAGTTTACTTGTTCGCATTGTAGAAGAAACAATTCAAATATTTTTTGATACTGAATGAGATAGTGATCTCAAAATATACAAAACCTAAAATCAGCATTACTACTTCAAATTGTAAAAAGTAGGATTACGAGAACAAGTAGCTTCAATAACTATTTGAAATAGTACATTTGAACATGTAAACTGTATGAATAACTAATTTGCATAGTAAGCAAAGAATTGTAAGTTTGACTTTTGCAAGTGAGTTCGATCTGCTTTTTCGCATTGCAATAAGCACTGCGCGAGATTGTTAGCCTTACTATTTGAAATTGTAAGTAAGTTCAGTGGCACAACTAGAAACGTGTAAGCCCCCTCCGCGACATTTTTTAGGCGGTCCGTTTGAAATTAAAAAAGAAGGACGACCTATAACTTGCTTATCAGTAAAACAACAGATTTTCGCTTCTCAATATATAAGACAGACCGCGCACTGACATTTTACAAAATTAAATAAATTATCGGAAACTATTTTATAATGTTTTCTATTTTAACATAATATCAGTTGAGATAATTATCATAAATTAACATAGTGAATAACTCTACTTTATACTTCAATACTGTTTTTTTATTTTGTACAAAATTTTCAGAATTTAAAAATATTCTGAAGAATTATATATAAAAAGAATACTCATTTCATCCTTACTATCATTAATACTTTCAATCTACATTTAAAATAATTGAAATCAGTTAACATCTTCTCTTCTCTTTCTTAAATTCACAATTAAAATTTTTTTTTAATTTCAAAAAAATATGCCTTATTCAAAATTTTTTGAAAATATACAAAAACATGTTTTTTGGATTGGTTCGAACCTGAAATTGAGTCAGCTTGAACTAAAGAAACATTTTATTATTTTTTATCCATGGGAAACATTTTTTTGGTGGTGTTTATAACGTTCAAAAATCGCAAAAAAATATGAAATCCTAAAAATCCTAATTCAAGACAAACATTTTTTTCCGAAAAATAAAAATAAAAAAATGTTTCTTGGGTTCAAGCTGAATAAATTTCAGTTTCGACATATTCAACTTTTTTTTTAAATGTGTGCATATGTCTCAATCCAAAAAAAAAACATGTTTTTGCACATTTTCAAAAAAATTGTAACTGAGCAAGAAATTTATTTTTAACTTTCGCAATTTTAAATTTTCAACGAGTAAGATAATTTTTTAACAAAATAGTTGAATTGTTGAATTAAGAACATCAGTTTTTAACAAAAAATCGAATAGTTATATTTTCGTTTCAAAAAATTAATCTTCAATTGAAAAAACTGAATTTTCTCCCAAATTGTTGAATTTTGAAGCCTTAATGAAGAATTTTCTACAATGCAGTTGACTTTTCAACACGAAAATATGAATTAATAATTAAAAAGTTAATTTTCAACCAAACATTACAATTGTTAGTTAAAAAACCTACTTTTTAACAAACAAGAAAAAACTTTAACTAAAATGATGAATTTTTAACTAAGAAATGAATTTTTAACAAAGTTGTTCAAAATTCGACCAATCAATTGAATTTCCCACCAAACTATTGAATTTTCCAGAGAAAATTCAAATTTTCTACAAAACAGTTGAATCTTTAATCCGAAAACACGAATTTTCAACAAGAGTTGAGTTTTCAACCAAAAAAGATTTTTTAGCCAACGAAGAAAAAAAATTGTATTTATTTTAAAGCAAGAAGATTATTTTTCTACAAAAAAAAGGACGAATTTTTAACAGATTACATACATTTTTAACCAGATATTTGAATTTTCAAAAAAAAAAGATCAACTTTGAACCAAAAATGGAATTGCTACATTTTCATTTCAAAAAACTAATTTTCAAATGAAAAAACCAATTTTCTACCAAATTATTGAATTTTCGTGCCAAAAAAAGTACTTTCTACAATACACTCGAATTTTTAACTCAAAAATATAAGCTTTCAATACAAAAAATAATAATAATTAAAAAAATAAATAATTTTTCTTGTCGAAAGTTTCGAGCTAATCTATTTATAAATCGGGTATAGAATGCATGCAGTGCATATATACATATACATATATGCGTTACAATGCGAAATCGGCAATGTTACTCTTCACAGAAGTAAGGCATACTACACTAAATAGTAACTCTTATTCTCCTGAGTGTGGACGGTTACCAAGTGGTGCAGTGCATCCTACTATTTGAAATTGTTCATCCTACTCTTTTAAGAAGTCAGTTCAAATAACCTGAATGCGAAATAGTAATTTTAACAAAATTCACCGACGAAAAGCTGCGGTTCAATTTAAAATAGTTAGAGCTGCTGATTCACAGAGTTTTTTTAACGATCCACTTTTTTCCGTGTACTTACAATTCTTCATATAAACATAAAATTTCATGAATACTATTTTATAAATAAGAAAAATAAAAGAAATAAAATAATTAGAATTCAAGAGAAAGGTGATAAGAGAAGTAAGCCTAATTGAATAAAGTGAAAACAGTTTTATCAAAGACTACTGTGCTTCAATGTTGTTAGGCATTATGCAGACATACTGCTTTTGTTTAAAATCTAGACGTACTATCTTGGATTTGATTTCTGCTAAGGCAATGGGTGAAAGCTCTACATTTTCAGTGACCTCCCAGATGTGGTGTACTTTCACGTCCCCAACAAAAAAGCAATTTTTTAAGGAAAAAATTAAATTATTTTAAAAGAAATTTAGATGTTTTGAAAAAATTTCTAAAATGATTAAGAATTTAACAAAATTTAAAACATTTAAAACAAAATGTTAATTTTTGAAGATTTTTAAAGAAAATTTTGAAGCTTTTGAAGGATTTTGAAAGGTTTCAGGATAATACAAAATTTTTTTTGAGATTCCTGAGAAAATTTTAAGTTATTTTTCCAAAATAAGAAATTATTTCAATTTGTAAGTGAAATTATTAAATTTTGATATATAAATAACAGTGAGACACTCATTAATTTAGTAAAAAATTTAGTAAGTTTAAGAGATATTTAGAAGTTTTAACAAGATTCATAATTAATTTTAAACTTTCAATGACTTAAATAATTGGAAACAAAATGTACATTTAGCAGATTTCGAACAAAAAATTGAGAAGCTTTTCAAGAATTGTGAAAAGTTTCATAACAAATTTTTCTTAAGATCCATAGGAAAATTATTGTTAATCTTGAAAAATTGATTTTAAGAGAGTATTTTACAGGATTTCAAAAGATTTCCAAAGTTTCTAGAAAAGAATCTGGAAGATTTTAAGGCAATTTTTTTAGAAAAAAAATTGTAATCATTTTAAAACAAATTTAGATGTTTTGAAAGAATTTAAAAAACAATTTGAAATTTGAAAAAAATTGAAATGATTTAATTCAAAATGTAGATTTGTGCAGGTTTCGAACAACAAATTTTGAAGCTTTTTAAGAATTGTGAAAGGTTTCCTCAGGAAAACAAAATTTTCTTAATATTCCTAAGAAAATTAAAAATGATTTTTCATTTTGAAAAATTAATTTTAAGAGAATTTTTAATAAGATTTAAAAAGGTTTTCAAAATTTTCAGAAAAAAATGTGGAAGATTTTAGGGCATTTTTGTTTTAATTTTGTAGGATTTTTTATATAAAAATCGAATCACTTAAACAAATATTTCAAAGTTTTCAAAAATTTCAAAAATAATTAAAAATTTGGAAAGATTTCAAAAATGTCGAAACAAAATGTAGATTTTAAAGATTATAAAATAAAATGTTGATTTTTTAAGGATTTTTGAATAATTTTAAGAGCATATTCAAAAATATTTGAAACAAAAACAAGTTTTGATGTATTAATAACAAGTGAACAACCATTAATTTGAAACTAGTACTTAAAATAAAAATAATTTTACAAAAAATTGAGGAGTTTTTCAAATATTGTGAAAAGTTCCATAACAAATTTATTTAGAAAAATGTTATGCATATATTTGAATGTTTCTAACTTAAAATTGCTCCAAATGATATAATTTTTAAAATTTACCAACTTATTGATTCATTCTTCAATTTAGAGCATTGAAAATGATAGCGTGGATTTATATTTTTTGAGCTTTTTGTGCTTTCATTTGCAGTTCAGTTTTTATTACTTCAATTGAAAAAAAGTTAACTTTAAGATTTCGAATTTTTTAGTTTCTTTGTCTGAAACATTATTGGGAGCCAGGTAATAACCGATAATTTCTTCTTTGATTAAAACGGCCACCTGTTCCTTTTTGAATTTCCCGCCATTAAGTAATCGATATTCGATCGTGAATTCTATTGAATGTTTCCGAAACAACCCGAACTGAGCAACTTTTCAACTACTGACATGAGGTGCACTTCAAGCCGTACTAGGCTTTTTCAGCAAGCGATTAATTCCAAGTAATTGTGAGATTTGTAAAAGGATTAGATGTTTGATACAAATTTAATTGCATACATTGAGTGTTCATAGTTTAGTGGAATTTTTTCCCTAGTGAAAATCATCTTTTTCGACATCAGGAAAGGTAAATATACAAGTACATTATGTCAATATATTAGACGAACTTTTGTGCGAACATAACCTATTAATTTTTTATAATTTCTACCTGCTTTCTACCTGCTCTTTGCCGATTTCTCAGCAATCTTAGAAAATTCAGTTACTTGTCTGAAAGTTTAACCATTTTGTTAAAAAGTCATTTTTTTAAAAGATTCATCATTTTAGTAGCAATTCATCTGTTTGGTTGAAAAATCATTCCTTTTTTTTTTAAATTCAATTTTTAGAAAAAAAAATTATCCGCTCTCCAGAAATGGCTTAATCTGCATAAAACTCAGAGGATGCCTTGCTTGTGAAAGGAAAAATTAATTAAACATAAAATTTGCAAAATGTATAAGTGTGGGTTTTTTTTCATAAAACCAGACTTTATATTTTTAAACAAATCTGAGTGCCGCGATTTTCTTAATTTTGAACTTGAAAATTTGGGAAAAGTTAGGTGAAAATTCGTTGATTAGAAAAGTCAGGGATTACCAAAAAATAAGCTTGCAAAAGTCAGGGAATTTCTATAAGATACACTTTAAATAATCTTCAAGAATAATGAATTTAAAAATTTGAATTTAAAATTATTTTATTGAATTTATAATGATCCTATATTTTAAATGTTACAAGATTAGAATTCTGGTCTTTAAATTTGAATGGTCAGGGAAAATGAGAAATTGGAAGGGAATTTTAAAAATAAAGTTTTGCGGCCACTCTGGAATGAAGACAGTTACTGAACAATAATAATTATTACTATAACTAAATAACTGGATTATGTCAAAAACTATCGAAGTTCAAAGAAAAAATGTGTATCTTTTTAGAAACAAACGTCAAAATTTAAATACTCTAACAACTTGTAGTGTAGTACCTGCCTGATTTGGAAAGAATCCTGTCAAATATTAAAAGTCTTTTAATTATTGTTCTCCTTCTTTATTTATAGCAAAAAATGTGATAACATCTATTTTAGTTCAAAAAATTGTTGATAAAACGATTAAGGGAATAAGAAAAGTCATTGCATTAACTACTTTTCATAATAAACTATATTTCCTAAATGACTGGGAAAAATGTTTGATGACATCGAATTAACCGGGAAATGACCTAAAATTGTTTCTATCGATTAAAACGGCCACGCCATACCATTGGTAGACGATTTTCCGGAACTAAAAATGCCGGCGGAGCTTTTAGGGTTTCCGCCCGGGACTACGAAAAACTAAAGTCGGGACCTAAAGTCGAGGTGCCTAACTTCTTTTGATTGCAACTCACTCAAAAAAATCTCGAAATTGTTTTATAAAAATCATCTGTAAGCAATAGTTAGAGGGCAAAACATCCCAAAAAACAGGGTTTCTCGACCTCCCTTTTCAAGCGCCGACTTTCACCAGTTCCCAGAAAGCGGCCGAAGTTAGAAAAATCTGAAAAAATTCACAGATATTCTTTAACATTCTTTAATGCAATAAATTTTTCAGAATTCTGAAATATTCAATAATTTACTTTTTACGTGAATTTATTTCCAAATACATTATCTTGGGAGTGAATGAAGATCATTGTTACGCATGAAATATCATTTTGAATATTCCTGACTTTAATCAGTGTTGGTACGTGGGCAGCACAGAGGGACAAGTGGTAGAAAAAAGTGCCCTTCTGATGACAATCATAACTCTTCTGGAGTGACTATTTTCATCGAAAGTTTACTTTTTCTAAAACTTGTCCTGCTGTGCTGCCCACGTGCCAACACTGATTAATGTCAGAAATATTCAAACTGGTATTTCTTGCGTAAGATTAATTTTATTACAAATTTAATTATTGCACTCCACTTGCATCACAAAACTGCACATTTAGAGCCACTGAACGACTTCCTATCTTCATTCGTTCTTAAGATGAAGTATTTGTGAATAAATCGCCGTAAAAAGTAAAAATTTAATATTTTAAAAACTTTAGATGTGTTAAGTGGTGGGGGAGGGGCAAAAAAGCGTAACGTATTTTTTGAACGGCCCCTTATCTACTGCAGGGTGGTAACAGAAATTAAAATTTATATATCGCTCACATAATTCGAAGGAACGAAAGGTTACAGTGATAGAGTTAAGACTTTGTTGACGTTCTTACTCGTATCAAAATTTACCTCCAAGTACTTAATTGTAACACGTTTCAATTTTTAGAAATAATCCGAGACCTGGTAGAAAATGGCCGCTCGACTTTTGAAAGACCCGGCTACGGCGAGTAGCCGAATCTTCGTCGGACATTTGCAGACAGATGACATAAACAGAGTTGAGTTAGAAGAACATTTTTCAAAGTATGGGACAATTGTAGGGTCTTTGGATAAATCGGGGATTTGCTTTCGTACAGTTTGAAGATGAGCCAGCAGCGCGAGCAACCATACATTTTAGAAATATTTACAATAATTCAATAATTTCAATGAATATTAAAGATTTCACAAAGATCTAAGAAAGATTTTAAAATTTGTTTAGAAGATTTCATAAAGATTTCAAATATTTTGATTATTTCAAAGTAATATAAAAGATTTCACAAATATTTTAAAGATTTCCTGAAAAATTTATAAAGATTTCAAAAGAATGCAAGAATTTTAAAGTTTTCAAAAAGGATACAGTACACCAGATTTCAAAGATTTCCAAACATTTAAAAGATTTTAAACGATTTCAAATTTTTTTAGAATATTTCACAAAGATTTTAAATACTTGAATGATTTTACACCAAGAAAAAACATTTCAAATATCTTGAACGATTTCAAAAGGTTTCAACAAGTTTGAGAAGATCTGAAATAAAGATGACAACAAATTTCCCAAAGATTTCAAGGATATCAAAGATTTTACAAAAATTTTAAAAGATTCCAAAATATTTTTCAAAGGTTTCACAGAAATTTTAAGATTTCACAAATATTTTAAATATTTCAAAAGATTTCAATGATTTCACGAAGATCCTCGATTCTATAAACCGTTCTTCCTTTTACTGCCAAACGTCAATGAATTGGCGTCGGAATTTGTATTCGCCAGTTACTAAGTTTACTGAACTACCATTCAATCGCGAGATTTTTAAAAAAAGGTTTACCTTTTAGCTACTTAATACTAAAATTTAAAAGTATTATATTTTCAAGAAGCTTTATTGTATTAGATCCTTGATTCCATAAACTTTTACTTCGTTTTACTGCCAAACGTCAATGAATTGGCGTCGGAATTTGTATTCGCCCGTTACTAAGTTTATTGAACTACCGTTCAATCGCGAGATTACAAGAAAAGGTTTACCTTTTAGCTACTTAATACTAAGATTTGAAAGTATTATATTTCCAAGAAGCTTTATTGTATTAGATCCTCGATTCTATAAACTGTTACTTCGTTTTACTGCCAACCGTTAATGAATTGGCGTCGGAATTTGTATTCGCCAGTTACTAAGCTTATTGAACTACCGTTCAATCGCGAGATTGAAAAAAAGGTTTACCTTTTAGCTACTTAATACTAAGATTTAAAAGTATTATATTTCCAAGAAGCTTCATTGTAGTAGATCCTCGATTCTATAAACTGTTACTTCGTTTTACTGCAAAACGTCAATAAATTGGCGTCGGAATTTGTATTCGTCAGTTACTAAGTTTACTGAACTACCGTTCAATCGCGAGATTTAAAAAAATGTTTATCTATTAGCTATTAAATACTAAGATTTAAAAGTATTATGTTCTCAAGAAACTTTATTATATTAGATACTAAGTCCTTCTCAAGAGAATACTCAGGGAAGTGTTTTCTTCGAATAAAAGGAACATCACTTTCAAGGAAGAAACGCAAATTAATCGTTTTAATATATACAAAGTCCAGGAGCTTAATAAATCACTTTATTTTTTTTCATCATTGAAAGTAGTGGTTCCTTGAGTCTAGAAAATGTTACTTCGTTTTACTGCCAAATCCGCATAACATCAACCTTGAAAAAACCTGCTTTAAAACCGAGCAGTTGATACCTTCAAAACGTGGTAATACCTGGTACTTATATATATAGTTAAAAGTTTGTCATAAGGACAACAACAGGATTTCGCTGGGAGCGGGTGCTAATCTGAAAAATTTCACCCGCTCCCAGCGAAATCGCGGTAAAATTTCAGCTGTAACCACGTCTCACGACCGTGAGATAGGTGGTTACAGTCTGCGACGAACTCAATACGATGATCCGGCAAAAGTCTCGTGCACCCTGCGGACACGGAGCGACCCAAGGACGACCGCCTTCTGATTTTCCCTGCAAGTGTCTCAGCATTTTGCTGACACGCAGGGATGCTTTTCAGGCTATTAACCAGTGAAACCTTGGCACCTCCAAGAGCGCCGATGATCAAGACGATTAGCTTAACAGAATATTCCGGGTATAACCGTCGCAACTCCCTTATAAGGTCTTTACACCTCTCTTTCTTTTCTTTCTCCTTGGCTGTGACGTTTTTGTCAGCTGGTGCCGAAAATTCGATAACGAACATGGTTCGTTTCTCGAATTCAAGGAGAACTATGTCAGGCCTCGAGTGCGCAACAGAAACAATTGTCGAGAATATGAAGTTCCAGTATATGCGGCACTTCTCATTTTCGACAATTGACTCTATTTCTCTAGGAGCGTTTAGCGGAGAGGTATTTGGGCTAATGCCATAAGAGTGACAGAGATGGTAATAAAGCACTCTTAGCGCCACATTGTTCCTTTGGATGTAGGTCGTTCCCGCATGAGTTGGACAACTAGATAGTATGTGTCCTAGATGCTCGGGGTGTGCATGACACGCTCTGCAGCTATCATCGGGAATGTCTTGGCTCAAAATGTGGCGACGGTATGCTAGAGTGAAAATGACACCGGCTTGACATGCCAAAATGAAGCCCTCCGTACCCGACTTCAATCCGGGTGATCTAAGGAAAGCAAACGTTAGCTCATACGATATCGACTGATCTTCCACATTTCTGTGGAAGATGCCGTGCATCTTCTTGTCGAGGAACTGTTCGTGAAGTTTTTCTCCTGTGTTTTCTTAATCCGGGCCTTCAGGAGTGAGTATTCAAGATGGATAAGATTTGATGCATTTTGCTCACCTCTAATATTGGAGTCAAGGCAGAGTGTTTCAGCAGCCTCCTCCGCTGCTTCGTACAGAAACGTATTCTGTCAACAATATGCTGCCTGATGGTCAGTAGCTTTGACTTGTTGATTGTGTGATGACGGATCCGCAGTTCGCGCGCGAACCGTCGAACCTTGGCAGTGAAATTCCTGCCAGATGTTATGTAGTCAATCACACACTGAATATATATATATATATATATATATATATATCAATAATATATTATTCAAAGAATATTCATTTGTTCAAGTATATAGTTCAGGCCGAGTCTTCTGTTCCGGCAAAATATGTTGGATTTTAATTTTCTCTTCCGGCATATTTTATTTATTTTATTTTGTACTAAATTGAATTCCAAAGAATTTATTATGAATTCCAAACGATTTATTATGAATTCCAAACAATTCTAGATTAATTGCAGCGAGTCAACAAATTGATGTTTGGAAAAATATGTTGGATAATAGAAAATTAAAGGGAAATCTTGACGGCAGGTGGAGGTTATGTTTCATCTGAATGATGAAAAATTTACACTGCACTTTCATATGAAAAGGAGTAGTGGTTTGACCAACAGTATTTATGTGACCAGTCCCAGGCGTGCCTCCCCCCCCCCACGAGAGGTTGGAAAGGAGTAGGGTTTGACCAACATTATTTCTGTAACCAGTGACAGGGGTGCCTTCCCGCACCCCAGGAGACGTTGGAAAGGGGTAGGGGTTTGACAAACATTATTTCTGTAAACATGTATGGAAAGTTTTATGAATTACCACAATTTCTAAAATTTATGGAAATTTATCGTTATTTGAAAATATATGAAATTTGTGGAAATTTATGAAATTGGTTGAAATTTGTGAAAATTTATGAAGTTTGTGGAAATTTATGAAGTTTGTGGAAATGTATGAAATTGGCGAAAATTTATAAAAGTTGTAGAAATTTGTGGAAATTTATTAAATTTATGATAATTCATGGAAAATTATGACGTAATTAAAAATATGCCGGAAGAGAAAATTAAAATCCGGCAAAATATGCTGGATCCGTATACACTAAGTATAGTTTATGTAGTATTTTTGCCATTTTTCGATAGATTAGAATATTTTTAGGTCTCAGTTTTTTTTTCTAAGAATACTCTGAAATGTTAAAACAATTTATTTTCTCAAATCTATTTCCACATTGCATTTTCTCCATTCTACTGATAAAAAACTGAAAATCGATAAATAGCGAAAATAAAATAAATTAATAAATAAAAAAATGTTTTTAGAAAATACACTAATTTTGCGAATTGCCTGAGAAAACTAATTAAATGTTTGTACACATTAAAATTGTTCAAGAAATTGACAATTCATTAAAAAATTACTGGTTTTTTGAATTATCGATTAATAAATATTTATGAAAAGAAATTTTAAAACTGGTTAATAAAACTCAATATTACGTAAAATTCAAATTGGTATCTTATAAGGTTACGATTTACCTGACACTTCAAAGTTATGAGTGATTCTTGTGATTTGACGAATTCTGAACACAAATACTGAAACATGGAATTATGTGTAACATATAATCGCGATTAAATCGTATATTAACAAAAAGCTGCATCGTCCCAATGTCAAATTAATGGAAAACTCCATGGCCTTTGAGGCATGAATTAATTTCACCGATTTGGCTCAAATGAAGAGATAATTTATTAGGTATTCAATGAAATTCCAAAAGTAAGCGATAAAGTCCACTCTAATGGCCATGTAATACAGTAGAGAAAGGCCGAGTCAAGTGTAATCGTACGGACCTACCCAAAGAAGGGGACATAGGTTGTGTCCGGACGTATAGTCGCTACCAACAATAACAGCACAAAAATCGTACCTGAGTCTGTTCCCGAAAAATCTTAGAATCAAATTTTCAGCCGTTCAGTTATATTTAATACGGTGTCCAGTTACCACTAACCGCGCACGCAAGATGATAATTATTCAATTCAAAATGACACATATACAATATGCATTTCAAACTCAAGAATAGCTTAAACACCATCAACTGATCTGATAATTAAAAAGTAACACACAAAAATCAGACGTGAGTTTTTGTTCCAGGTAATTTTCAAGTGAGTAAAGTTGATATACAATATATAGTTAAAAGTTTATCATAAGGACAACCGTAGGATTTCGCCAGGAGCGGGTGCTAATCTGAAGAATTGCACCCGCTCCCAGCGAAATCGCAGTAAACGTTCAGCTGTTGTGATTTCATCGTCCCCTGTGACCACCCATCTCACGGTTGTGAGACGTGGCCATAAGTGTGATTTACCGCGGTTCTACTGGGAGCCGGTGTCATTTTTTAGATGGAAGTTACTCTCAGTGGGACCCTGCGGGCTTGCATCAACTGAACAAGAAGATTGGATGGGCATGACAGAATGTGTCCCGTATTCAGTGTGATTGACTACATAACATCTGATAGACCGTTCACAGAAAGGGTTTGAAAGTTCGCCCAAGAACTGAGGATCTTCAATCACACACTGACCAAGTCAAAGCTGCTGATAATCAGACAGCATCTTGCTGACAAAATACTGGTGTTATCTGACGTAAGGAGAAGAATGCAAAAGAGGGAGAGATGGATCAGGGAGAATGAACAGTTTCTCGCTGAACCATTACGCCTTTTCAATGATCACCCTGTTTCTGTCAAAAATCCACCCAAGCCCAACAAGGTAGAAACGTTTTGAAGAAAGGTATACAAGATCTCGAAAAAACTGGAGTTGGAAGAACATCTGAGGAGGAATGTCCAACAATCACTGCCGAAGAGGTGAGAAAAGCACTTAGGGGCACGAAGAAGTTTTCCGCTGCAGCACCAGACTGTATCAAAAACTTCTGGCGGAAGAAGTTTACTCCTACACACCAACATTTGGCCCGCATAATCACCCTCATATTTAAAGTCGGAAGCGCCCATTCCGCAGTCGCTGGTGTTAGGATCAACTATACTCCTACCGAAAAAAGGCAACATATCCAACCCAGAGAATTACGTTCCCAAGAACCCTGAGCTTGTGGATATACGTGTTATTAGACATCTTGACACTGGAGAGACCTATACATACCAGGGCGTGCCTCAAAGCCGCATTCAGGACGTAACATCAGTGAAGGAGTCTCTCCGAAGCAGATACAAGCATCTTCTTCGACAGATTTGGTCTTCCAATCTGTCGGCGTTGAGCAAGGTATCTGCGACTAACATACTTGCCGTCCCGGTTCTACTCTACTCGTTTGGGGTGGTTCAATGGACGAAAAACGAGCTTAAGGCCCTTGATGTCACCACACGTAAGATCATGCATATGCATAAAAGCTTGCATATCAATTCGTCAGTTCCGCGATTATACATTTCACGCCGTCAAGGCGGACGCGGACTTCTGAATCTCCAGTGTCTTCATAACCGAATTGTTCTAAGTACAGCTTACATCGTTGCGAATGGCAGAGATGCTCTCCTAAAGATGGTCAGGAACCACGAGATGATTGGCGAAGGAGCGTTCCTTTACAAAGCCGCGGAGCAAGCGACCGAGACCCTTGGCCTGAATTTTAACACCAGAAGTGAGGAAAGTGCATAACTCCATCTCGATGCTTCACTTCTAAAAGCCAAAGTAAAGAAATCAGAAGTTGGAAAATTTCACTAACAGCTATTCGACAAGAAAATGCACGGAAACTTACACATAAATGTAGAAAAACAGTCCTTGTCGAAGGAGCAAACTTTTGCTTTCCTCAAATTATCAGGGCTTAATTCAGGTACAGAGGGTTTTATTTTCGCATGCCTGGACGGTGTCATTTCCACCTTAGCATACCGTGAGCGCATTTTATGTCAAGAAGTTCCCAGTGATAGGTGCAGAGCGTGTCATGCACACGCTGAGTACCTAGAACACGTACTATCAGGGTGTCCGACCCACGCAGGAACTACGTATATCTATAGACATAATGCGGCCCTAAGAGTGCTTTATTACCATCTTTGTCGCTCTTGCGATGTCGGTGGCGACCCTGCCCTGCCGAACGCTCCAAGAGAGATAGAGTCAATTTTCCGAAACGAGAAGTGCCAAATTTTCTGGAACTACGATTTTCGGGCAGCAGTCTCCGTTGCGCACACGAGGCCTGACATTGTTCTCCAAGACTTCCAGAAACGAAGTATATTCGTGATCGAATTCTCGGCTCCGTCCGAATACAACATCACTGCAAAGGAGAAAGAAAATGAGGAGAGGTATCAAGACCTTAAAAGAGAGCTGCAACGACTGTACCCAAAATATTCGGTGCAAGTAATTGTCCTTGTGATAGGTGCTCTCGGAAGTGCGAAACTATCACTGGTTCGTAACCTTAAAGCCATACCCGCGTGCCAAAAATATGCCAAGGCACTTGCGAGATGGATGCAGAAAGCTGTCATCCTTGGGTCGCTTCGTGTCCTCAAGACACACGAGGGTTTCACCGGCCTGACGTTGTGATTTCGTCGTTCCCTGTGACCACCCATCTCACTGTTGTGAGACGTGGCCATAGGTGTGATTTACCGCGGTTCTACTGGGGGCTATTGACATTTTTTCAGATGGCAGTTGCTCTCAGTGGGACCCTGTGGTGGTTGTTTAACTCTTTTTTTAAATTATATATACAGTAAACTTCCTTTTATTTTAAGGTCCTTGAAACGTACCCGACCAATTATTTTAAGGCTGGAGGGGCCCCCCCACCTCTACCGCGATTCAGCAGTTTATTTTTATCAACGACGTTCATTGGCTGCCCCGGCCTAGTATCGCTGCGCTTGCGCTAAGCAACTTTTTCAACTGCGCATGTGCCGAAAACCGCGGTCGATTTGAAATCAATAAATACAATCAATAATAATTCTTCTCGGTAGATGCGCAGTTGAAAAAGTCACGCTCCGTTAGCGATGACTGATTTGCGCGTCAGCCGTCATTCCTGTCCATCTTTGTCAGTTTTTTATGAAGTGTTAAAGTATTGTTAGAGCTGCAAAATATGCAGAACGAGGCTAGGTGAGGCTACACTGTAAAAAATAAAAAAATTCTACCACTTAGAATGGTAAAATTACCAACAAAAAATTGGTGCAATTTTACTACTCTGATTATGGGATGAATACCACTTGCATGTTAGAAGTTCCAACCAATCTTGTAACTTTACCACTTTTAGACTGACACTATAGCAAGGCGTTGTAGAAGTAGAGTTTCTGCTTGTGAATCTGTGACTTTCAGAGTAGGTAATAAATGGCCCTACTTTCAGAGTGTTGATTTCTTTGACGCTGGTAAAAGTACAGAAACTGTTAAAAATTCCTTTTTCCAACGTAATCTCACGTCTTGAAATTTGATAATTGATAACGAGGCGTACTTGCACAGCTCTTAACGTAGTATAAGTACAAGTAATTTTAAAGTTTCAAAGTTGCGGAGAATAATAAAAAAAAAATGGTAAAATTAAAATTATTTGGAAAAGAGTGTTTCAGAACGGTATAAATTATGGAAAATTTTATTTACAAAATTGATAAAAAATATAGTATAAATATACAATAAAAGGATAAATTAAGTTCAATAAATAATAATCGTTTGAAGATGGGAATTTTTCCCTTTCTTTTAATATGAAATAATTACATTTCTCATGTAGATGCTAAACTTGCCATGTTGAATAAAAAATCGAATATTTTTGGTTAGAATACCATCACCTACAAATTCATAATGCATTGTAATTTTACAGAATCTGTCTGGAAACTTACATAACTAAAAAGTTGAATTCCATATTAAAAGTGGATATTCGTTAATGTCAGTGAAAACGTTACTTTGGGAGTAGGTAATAATCGGACCTACTCTGAAAGTGGTAAAATTACCAGAAATTTTTTTTACAGTGTAGGTGGAAATGCCAGCCGGCAGGAAGGTTAGAATATGTGGGACTGCCACTGCACACGCGTTTTTGGAGAAAATATTCGAAACGTAAAAGTAAATTACAAAGGTCTGAATATTAATAGTTTTCAAGTCCAGAATGCTAGGATAAGTGGAAATTTCAGCCGTCAGGAAGGTTACCACATGGGACTGCAACTGCATACGAGTTTTTGGAGAAAATATTCTAAAACGTAAAGGTACGTTATAAAGGTCTCGATAGTAATATTTTTCAAGTGTTTCAAGTGTTTCGCGAAAGACAATCAACTATACGAAATTTGAGGTGAGAGTACCCGGTTCTGATCAAATCGATGTAATTTACATTTACATGTAGCATATTTTTTTGAAAACGTCGTGAGACGTATTCCTATGACGTTGTGAAAAAATACTCAATTCAAGGCTTCCCGCTCTTCGGGCACCTTTTTTTCATTGGTCAGCCACTGCCGCGGGCGAGACCGTACAGGGACCGTAGTGGGAGCTGACGAAACTGCGCAACTTAAAATAATTGCGCACGGAGAAAAATATATATTGAAAGGTAGATATTAAAAACTTTGATATTTAACCATAATATGTAGATATTACGGTATAATATCTAATATCTTCTATTCAATATACAAGATATTGAAGGGAAATTTCTGTTTACATTGAAAGAATAAAATGTGTGATATTAACCGTTAATATCTAAGATATTGAAAAAGCGAAATTTTATCGGAGCAATGTCGTTGACGTGTGGCGTGGCGTCAAAAGATTTTAACACCGCTTTGTCCGTATCTTGAGCAATCGTCGTGTGTTTCGGTTATATATTGCGTTGAAATTTTGGCGGAAAATGGATTAAGTGTCTTTGGACATGGATATCATAATTTTTTAAAGAAAATTAGGACTTGGCGCTACAGGCATCACTTATGTTAGCCTTGAACAGCGTATTATTATCAATGTTCGAGGATTCGGACATCAAAAAGAGAGGACTGCTGCGATGTAAAATCCTTGTGGATTTTATAGAAATTGGCATGCTTAACAGGTAATTTTTGCATAATTAAAAAATGTTTGTTGAATATCTGAGATTTTGCCCTTTAATATCTTGGATATTGTCAGGCGAAATCTTCTTTTTAATATCTATGGATGCTCTACTTGAATATCTAGATTTCTGTCTCATAGATAAATCTTCTATAATATCTATTTTTCTCAGTGCGTGTAGGGGGGTTAAACTAAGTGAACTTCAAAATAAGCGATCTTTAAAATAAACGGAAGTTTACTGTATATATATTCAGGGTATCCCAACAGTCCCGGGACAGCTGAATATTTCCTCAGGTAAAATATTCTTCAGGGAGGTCAAGGTCATTTTTACAGAAGCTTTCAACGATGAATTCAATAGTGGCCTTTATGTTGATCTTCACCGTGACTTTCACGATCATTTAAAGGTCAATTTGATTTTTTTGAATAGGAATCCCTATTTTTGACCCCGGGAACTGAGACAGTGGAAAATTTTACGTCCAGATATGACCTTGACCAATCGAAAATTTGACCTGGGAAGGTCAAACAACGTACAGCAGGATGACTGGACTGGCATGCATTTTTGAAGAAAATGTCCTGGTGAAGGTCCTGGTGAAAGTAAAAGTCAAGGCCACCAATCGATCGTGGGTAGAAAATGCTACAACTCTTGCGTTGAACATTTTCTTCATAAATGGATGCCAGTCGAGTCATCGTGCTGTACGTTGTTTGACCCTGCCATGACCTTTGGGACTTTTGGGACACCCGTTATATATATATATATATATATATATATATATAGTGTGTGTGTGTGTGTGTGTGTGTGTGTGTGTGTGTGTGTGTGTGTG